>JAPVLO010001818.1:0-52806 GCA_027257055.1 Cephalopachus bancanus | reverse complement strand
ACTCCTGTGAGATGATGAGACGATGATCCCAAATTGTTCTGAGGAGTCAATTAGGTCTGGGAGTGGATAGATTTCCACTTGAACATGGTGCTGCACTAATCTGGACACCTTTACTATCCCTGTGTATATTCAAATACTGCTTGGCACATGCGAGTTATCATTTGGTGCATACTTCCAGGCTACTTGCCTTTTACTCAATATTGTGATCAAGAGATTGGTCCAGATGTAGCCCTGCATTGTAAATTTTACCTGTTCTCTATGGCCATGGTCTGCAGGAGGTTGGCTCTTACTGGGCTTTATTCCTCCGGACTTGGCGCCTTCATGCCCTGGCTACCTGCTTCTGCTTCAGCCTCAACACTTCACCTATTCTCAGTGTCACAACCACTGATCCTGGATGACCAGTTAAAAGCCAGGAACACAGGAGTGTTCAGACACCTTTTGCCCCAAGAGTCCACTGAGGAGGACCCGCTATCTGGCTGCCTTGTTATCAGCCCCCAATATCCTGCTGCCTGCTGCACCCACTGAGGAGAGGCTGGTGCCTATATTTTGGCCAGGCCCAATCAAAGGGAGCACAGTGAAGGAAACAGGGAAGAGGAGAGGGGGTTACATTTTCGATCTAATAAAGATCTGGAAGCAACCAGACAAGGAGAGCAAGAAAGCAACAGCCCCTTAGATGAAGGCCGAGGAGAATAGACAGGAATGGGGGCTGGGGAAGTCCTCCACAGCTTGTGAGGACACAGAGAACTGGGAAGACAGGAAGCAAGGAGAGCAGGGCTGCTTGCAGGTCTATTGAGCATCTCACCGTAAAGCGCAAGGGGAAGGCTTGGAATTTGTGATTGCTTCACTGGTCCACCTTGCATTAATCACATCTCACCTGTAGCTGAGTCTTTTGCCTTTGCCCATATCCCCCAGGGCTCCACCCTCTTAGCTCTTGCTGTCCCCGATTCCGTGTTCTCTCTCAATTCGCAAAGCCCAATTGCGTACATAGTCCCCAGATCAGGTTTCTTAGAGTGAGTATCTGATATGCTTCACACATAACTTGAGGGACAAAGACTTTGGAATGGGAAACAACTCGCAAGTCCTGTTGATCTTTGGCTGGTTTTACGCCAATCAAAATAATTATCTTTGTGGCCCAAACAGGGTTGTTTCACATAGCACTCACACACACAATGATACCCAGGGATGCTACTTTTTAAGGACAGTGAGCAATCACCTCTCGAAGGCTCTGTGGATATTACATGTTCAGTGTAAAAAGATATCCTTAAATCCCCAGCCCAGCTATTAGGCAGCCGATAAGTAATGTCTTCATGAGAACAGTCAGGTATTAGAGGAGCACAAAATAGATGTCTCTTCCAAATAGCTAGGGAGAAGAGTGTTTGGTCCGTGAATGACCAAGTGCTACACAACTGTTACTTTACACTGTTTTCCTGATTAATAGGGGAAGCAATCTAATATGCAGCATGACTTCTCCCAGTCCGCTGTGTCTGAAAGCCCCTGCAGAGAATGATAGAATGAATAGAATTCTCTGTCCAGTGTAATCCAAGAAGACCATGTCAGAACATACATCAGACTACAAGGAGTGAAAAAACAAATTCTATTTTAATGTCTCAAACATGACAGGTTTTCTTGTTCTTTTTTCTAATCTCCAATGCAGATAATCAAGCAGAACCTGTCTGCCAGGCTCCTTGCATCGCTCAAGAACAAAGTTAAAGTGAAAACACTGAAGACATTTTAAGAGAAAAGGGATCTCATGTCAGGAGCTAGACTGTGTATCTGTTTTAAGTACGGTTGTGAGTCTGTTACATGTGACAATGGATATAGTCGAGGCAAGAACAATTATTGCTGCCACTTTGTAGATAAGGTAGCTGAGGCAGAAGGAAGTTAAACAGCTTGCCAGAAGATTCCATACCAGGGAGAAACGAGACTTGGTTCGCCACACTCTGGTTCCATCATTGGTCTCCACAAACAGTGTCACACTCAATGACTTGAACCTGGTTACCTGCTGAGGGCAGAAACCCATCCTTCTATTCCCTTTTTTCTCCTTAATTCAAGAAACACTTCCCGGGGAATGGTAAAACCCTGATGAAAGGGGCTGGTTGACAAATCAGTACGAGACTGGTCATGTGTCTGTGGCCATTCAGAGACATGTTGGAGGGATTAGCTTCACACAGAGGAAGGTGACAGGGATCTTTCACTGGGGCTGCCTGACTGCACTGGTAGGGGTCTGTGAATTGCAGCAGACAGGTTGTTGTTTGGGGCACTTTCTGGAAGAAAGAGTCCATTATCATTATGAGATTTTCAAAGGTATAGAAAGCCCGCCTGCCTCCCAGGCCCCCGGAATAAAAGTGTGAGTCCCCACTGGTCTGAGCTTGGGATGGTGGGTAGACAGGTGTGTGGGATGCAGCAGGGGCCACACAGCAACTCCCAAGCAAGATGTGGTGGAACCCAGGTCTTTACAGACACATTGTAGGACACCTCCGTTCACCACCTGACACACACAGTCTTGGGATAGTGTGGACTATGTGTCAAGATACTTCTCAGCTGTCGATCCAATCCTTATACCCACACGCATTTTAACTTGAATCCACATTGCTCTTTTGCAGAGTTACCTTCTTCTCACCTCTGGGTTTTCCTTGTTCTGGTGGAAGGGTTTCCTTCTGAGTCAAATGATTCATGTTATGCAGCAGATTGAACAATCCTCTGTTGTTAAACCTATCAGTAACAAAGTTGATTAACTTATAATTTAATTTCTTTATTGTAAAGTGCATAGGCTGCCAAAATTGGTTCCTTCATTCCCAAATCTGTTTAAATTACTTTGGCTTCACATGAAATTTTCCCACCTTTGAGCATAATTACTGAAGCAGGCATGGATCTTACTCCACAATCTCCTATTTAAGAAGTATAAACTTTAAATTCTCACGTTCTACCAGTTTCTGGTTCCAGTGCCCATCCTCTGTCGTTCCCATTCTAGAAACTTAAAAATCAGTGGTTTAAAGACTGTACTCACCTAGGACACCTGGCCGTGGCTCACCCCAAAATGCCTGGTGTGGTGTTTTATGTGTATTTGACACAGTGCAAGGCTAGGGGTAGGTACCTATTATGTTCTCAGTTTTTAGCTCCAAAGGGCGATTGATGGACTTGTCTGATGTTACACAGAAGTGAGACTGGAACTGAAAAAGCCAGTATCTAAAGCCTGGGCTCCTACCCACCTCTTCATAGCTCATCTTTGTGTCGGTTTGAACACATACCTGTCCCAAACCCTCCTCTGATTACCAAACAGGGCTTGGCTTGATCAGGTAGAATAGTTAAGGATTGGCACCAAAAGGTGATCTATTGTCTTAGTATGTCAGGATATTTACCTCTCAGACCAGTTTGGTTTCTTTTGCAGAAAGACCAGGACCAGAGGGTAAGGAGGAAAAGAGCGAACTCCCTCTCTCCTTGTCTGACTCTCTTTCCCTGAGTCCCAGGGCCTGAGTGGTTTGGAACTAAGAGGAACCATGGTGACCACGATGACTCACAATGGCCCTCAGAACCTTGTGACCACACTCATCTGCAAGATTCAAACGCTGGCCCCTGTCACCTGGATTACTACTGGTTCTGGCCTGATATGGAGCGTAGATGTTGCCAGGAGAGGAAGCAGATATTACCCATGGGTGGGTGCTGTGCATGTCCGTTCCCTGCATAAAACACTCTACTGTCTTGCTCTTAGATCGCATCCCTGGCGTGGGCAAAAATCTCTTTGTTTTTCTCCTGTGTGAGGAGTTTAACATCGCCCACTGCATCGCACCACATACCCTGGGCAAAGTTCAACAACTTTGACCTTCTTTTCCCATCAGGAACTTAGCCCCAGGTAGAATTTTTCACTTTCTTCTCTCTCTGCATCCAGTCCTGGTCCTGGTTTTCAATGACAACTTTTATAATAAGCCATTCACTTCAGTGGGGTGATTAATTGCAGAGATTTTGGCTGTGAGTACTCATATGTCTCAAGCCATATTGCCTCCAAGTCTCTGATCTAGAAGAATTATTAATATATTATGATATTCAAGGCATGAGCCATATGGGTATCGTCTGGAAGCAGGGCAGGGCCTTTTACAAGCTGTCTGAGGGATGGTGGTGGGGATAATGCCTTGTATTTTTAATAGTGATGCTCCTTGAGAGGGCTAAGATGACTGTGATCAGGTGTGGCTTCCCCCCACACTGGCTGCCCCATTCAGTCTCAAGCCTCAGGAAGGTAAGGCCCTGCTGCCTGTCAGAGGGACTCAGTTCACACTCCCTTTTTATGGGACAGGGAAGGCTCACTCCTCCAGGTTTCCTCCTGCCCCCCGTAGTGCCATAGAGAGACCCCCAAGGCTGGGTTCCGTGACCAAAACCAAGTGGAGAGGGAAGTGAGCTTCTTGTTGCAGAGTATTTTATTCATTAAATAAAGGGGAAAATGGTCTGACTCTTTGGAAATTATCTTCCTGGAATACATATGGCAATCACCTCGGATTTGGCCAGAAATGGTTGGTTGATAGAAGTTAAATGCATAGAACAAAAACCAAAGAAAAATGCATAAAAAACAAGGGAATGCAATAGAAGTAAAATATCTTATTCACATTGGTCACAGACCTTGTAGAACACCTAGAAATACAATTAAGATATTTACAAGGAAAATACCATCTCAAACACTAAAATATTATTTTAATCACCGTTTTTTTTTCTGGATAGGAAGATCAATTTTTGGCATGTTATCAGTTCTCCTTTAAATTGATCATCAAACTCAGTGTATCCCAATCCAAAATCACAACAGAATTTTGAGTGATTGTGTCTGGAAGTGTCTGGCCAGATACAATTATGTTGACGGAAAAATGTGATGGCTTGTCCAGAAGGAGGTGCTTGTCATACCAGATACCAAAGCTTACTCTCTAAAATTAACAATTGACATAGGAATTGATAAGTGTGTCAATGGTTCAAAATAGAACTTCTGGGTGTATACTTATGTATATTTGGAATAAAAAACAATGATAAAAATGACATTTCATGCCACAACTTGCCTCAAAGCAGACTCTTATGACCGTGTGTGTGTGTGTGTGTGTGTGTGTGTGTGTGTGTGTGTGTGTGTGTGTCAGTAAGGGAGAAGTGCAGAGGGACTTTAGGGAACACTTGGAGATTTTCCTTCAGGGAATTCTGGATTATTTCAACATGTACAGGCTTTCTCTGCTGTGCTGTCTTCCTGATATATCTGTGGAGTCCAGCAGTCATGGCTAAAGAACACTCTGAAGTCACTCCTAGCACATTGATGGCAAACATCAGAAGTTGGCAGATGAATGCTTCAAACCTAGCCTTGTATCAAAAACCATGTTGAGTGCTTTACTCAGTTGACAACTGGAGAAGCACAGAAATGATGTGGGTCTGACCCAGTAGATGTGGACATGGACACTGACACCAGTGTCGAGTTGGCCTGGTCAAAAGAACCCACGAAATGTATGTTCCTCCAACCCATAGTAATGAGGGGATTCCCTCTCACAGTCCCCACTCCCCCAAATATTATGGATCAATATATCCTTCTCCTGATGAAACCTTAAACTGGAACCTATGCTCCCACTTTTTTGGTTTGAAGTGGTTTCTGTTCACATGTTTCTATATTTCTGATCCTTGTTCATGCTGCCCAGAGGCCACGAGCACATGAACTGTGGCTACTCATTCTTGAGAGTGTGTTTACAACCACTGCAGAGTCTAGGAGACTTGTATCTAAGAGGGACCCTGTTTGAAAAAACTGAAAGGTCAGCTGAGTGTACATGTGGCAGTACTGTGCACCTCCCACTTACTAGTGATATGGGGCTTCAAAGAGGTTACTGAAGGTCTTGTTTTGTCTCCCTTGAAGTTTGCGAGACATTGTGGGAAAAAAGTATCACCAACAAGTTGAAAATGGGAGTGGCTGGGACTGGGAAGAAGCGAGTTCTCTCAAGAGATCTGACTGGAGAGGGGGAACTCCAATGGCTTGAGATTCACTGGGGTGGTCGCCAAAGGGTCATAAGAGTCCCCACCAGGGAAGAAAATTCCAGTTTAAAAGCTGCTGAGCTCCATCCAGATAAGGGAGGAACCTGTTGGTGATCATGACCTCTTGTCTATCCAGGTGTTCAACAGACCCCGGAGGATGAGCACTGACATGGGGGAGGGAACAATGGGGGAGGGAACAGATAATGTCAGAGAACACCTCCCTGGCATATACACCCACAAGTCTTCTCCCCCCCCCCCCAGCAGTAATCACTAGAGATTACTTTGGTCCATCATCTGACTTGAGGTGCTCATGTTATCATTTCTTTCATTAAGTCATATGTTTGGCACTGTGTTTAGGATCTGGAATCTGATTTTATTTTATTCATTAGAATTTTTTTCATTCATCCATTTTTTACACATATTTCAGTTGCTAAATGTGCAGAGCCTCATCTAATTCTATTGCCTAGCTGACTGATGGACCCTTCATGCTACATGGTCTCTGCCTGTTTCCTTGCACAAAATTCCCTTTGTTCAAAGTTTGGTAAAGCCAGGACCTGTCTGCCAGGCTCCTTGCATCGGTCAAGAACAAAGTTAAAGTGAAAGCACTGAAGACATTTTAAGAGGAAAGGGATCTCATGTCAGGAGCTAGACTGTGTACTCTGTTTTTGAGTATGGTTGTGAGTCTGTTACATGTGACAACTGATATAGTCAAGACAAGAACAATTATTGCTGCCACTTTGTAGATGAGGAAACTGAGGCAGAAGGAAGTTAAACAACTTGCCAGAAGGTTCCATACCAGTCCTTGGGCAGGATGTCAGAGATTTGGTTCACCACACTCTGGTTCCATTATTGGTCTCCACAAACAGTGTCACACTCAGTGACTTGAACCTGGTTACCAGCTGAAGGCAGAAACTCATCCTTCTATTCCCTTTTTTCTCCTTCATTCAAGAAACACTCCCCAGGGAATGGTAAAACCCTGATGAAAGAGGCTGGTTGACAAATCAGTACGAGACTGTCATGTGTCTGTGGCCATTCAGAGAAATGTTGGAGGGATTAGCTTCACACAGAGGAAGGTGACAAAGATCTTTCACTGGGGCTTCCTGACTGCACTGGTAGGGGTCTGTGAATTGGAGCAGACAGGTTGTTGTTTGGGGCACTTTCTGGAAGAAAGAGTCCATTATCATTATGAGATTTTCAAAGGCATAGAAAGCCCGCCTGCCTCCCAGGCCCCCGTAATAAAAGTGTGAGTCCCCACTGGTCTGAGCTTGGGATGGTGGGTAGACAGGTGTGTGGGATGCAGCAGGGGCCACACAGCAACTCCCAAGCAAGATGTGGTGGAACCCAAGACTTTACAGACACATTGTAGGATGCCTCCGTTCACCACCTGACACACACAGTCTTGGGATAGTGTGGACTATGTGTCAAGATACTTCTCAGCTGTCGATCCAATCCTTATACCCACACGCATTTTAACTTGAATCCACATTGCTCTTTTGCAGAGTTACCTTCTTCTCACCTCTGGGTTTTCCTTGTTCTGGTGGAAGGGTTTCCTTCTGAGTCAAATGATTTATGTCATGCAGCAGATTGAACAATCCTCTCTTGTTAAACCTATCAGTAATAAAGTTGATTAACTTATACTTTAATTTCTTTATTGTAAAGTGCATAGGCTGCCAAAATTGGTTCCTTCATTCCCAAATCTGTTTAAATTACTTTGGCTTCACATGAAATCTTCCACCTTTGAGCATAATTACTGAAGCAGGCATGGATCTTACTCCACAATCTCCTATTTAAGAAGTATAACTTTAAATTCTCACGTTCTACCAGTTTCTGGTTCCAGTGCCCATCCTGCGTCATTTTCATCCTAGAAATGTAAACTCAGTGGTTTAAAGACTGTAGTCACCTAGAACACCTGACCGTGGCTCACCCCAAAATACCTGGTGTGGTGTTTTATGTGAATTTGACACAGTGCAAGGCTAGGGGCTGTTTTTGGCTCCCAAGAGCTATTGATGGACTTGTCTGATGTAACACAGAAGTGAGACTGGAACTAAAAACGCCAGTATCTAAAGCCTGGGCTCCTACCCACCTCTTCTTAGCACATCTCTTAGTCAGTTTCGACACATGCCTGTCCCATACCCTCCTCTCATTACCAAACAGGGCTTGGCTTTATCAGATAGAGTAGTTAAGTATTTGCACCAAAAGTGATCTATTGTCTTAGTATGTCAGGATATTTACCTCTAAGACCAGTTCGGTTTCTTTTGAAGAAAGACCAGGACCAGAGGGTGAGAAGGGAGAGAGCCAACTCCCTCTCTCATTGTGTGACTCACTTTCTTTGAGTCCCAGGATCTGACTGGTTCAGAACTAAGAGGAACCATGGTGACCACGATGACTCCCAATGGCCCTCAGAGCCTTTTGACCACACTCAACTGCAAGATTCAAACGCTGGCCCCTGTCACCTGGATTATTTCTGGTTCTGGGCTGATATGGAAGGTAGACGTTGCTGGGAGACCAAGCAGATATTACCCATGGGTGGGTGCTATGCATGTCTGTACCCTGCATAAAACTCTACTGTCTTGCTCTTAGATCTCGTCCCTGGCTTGTGCAAATTCCCTTCAGAAAAATTTCTCCTGTGTGAGGAGTTTAACATCACCGATTGCATCGCACCACATACCCTGGGCAAAGTTCAACAACTTTGACCTGTTCCAATCAGGAACTTAGCTCCAGGTAGACTTTTTCACTTTCTTCTCTCTGCATCCAGTCCTGATCCTGGTTTTTCAATGACAACTTTTACAATATGCTATTCAGTTCAGTGGGGTGATTGATTGCAGAGATTTTAGCCGTGAATACTCATATGTCTCAAGCCATGTTGTCTTCCAAGTCTCTGATCTAGAAGAATTACTACTGTATTATTATATTCAATTTGCGAGTCATGTGTGTATTGTCTGGAAGCAGGGCAGGGACTTTTACAAGCTCTCTGAGGAATAGTGGTGGAGATAATGCTTTGTATTTTTCCGAGTGATGTTCCCTGTGGGGCTAAGATGACTGTGATGAGATGCGGCTTCCCCCCACACTGGCTGCCCCGTTTAGTCTCACGCCTCAAGGAAGGTAAGGCCCAGATGCCAAAAAGAATGCCTCAGGTCACACTCTCTTTTTAAGTGACAGGGTAGGTTCACTCTTCCAGGTTTCCTCCTGCCCCCTGTAGAGCCATGGAGAGACCCCAAGGCTGGGTTCAGTGACCAAAACAAATCAGAGAGGAAAGTGAACTTCTTGTTGCAGAGTATTTTATTCAATAAATGAAGTGGAAAAAGGTCTGTCTCTTTGGAAATTACCTTTCTAGAATACATATGGTAATCACCTCAGATTTTGGTCAGAAAATGTTGGTTGATAGAAGTTAAATGCATAAAACAAAAAACAAGCAAAAAAAACGCATGCAAAGCAAGGGAATACAATGGAAGTAAAATACCGTATCCACGTTGCTCATAGACCTTGTAGAACACCTAGAAATGTGATTAAGATATTTACAAGGAAAATATGTTGAAATCTTTTGATGAGATACTTTTTCAAACACTAAAATATTTTTTTAAACACAATTGTTTTCTGGATAGAAAGATAAGTTTTTGACATGCTGTCAGTTCTTCTTAAAATTAATCATCAAATTCAGTGTATCCCAACATTAAATCCCAACAGAATTTTGAGTGTTTGTATCTGGAACTGGCAGGCCAGATACAATTATGTTGAGGGAAAAATGTGAAGGTTTGTCCAGGAGGAGGTGCTTGTCATACCAGATACCAATACTTACCCACTAAAATGAACAATTGACATAGGAATTGATAAGTGTTTCAATGGCTCAAAATAGGAATTCTGGATGTATATCTGTATATATTTGGAATAAAAACAATGATAAATCTGACATTTCATACCACAACTTGCCTCAAAACAGTCTCTTATGACTGTGTGTGTGTGTGTGTGTGTGTGTGTGTGTGTGTGTGTGTTTCAGTAAGGGAGAAGTGCTGAGGGACTTTAGGGAACACTTGGAGATTTTCCTTCAGGGAGTTCTGGATTATTTCAACAGGCACAGGCTTTCTCTGCTGTACTATCTTCCTGATATATCTGTGAGGTCAAGTAGTCATGGCGAAAGAACACTCTGAAGTCACTCCTGGCACATTGATAGCAAACATCAGAAGAAGGTACGTGAATACTTCAAATCTAGCCTGGTTTCAAAAACCATGTTGAGTGCTTTACTCCGTCAACAACTGGAGAAACACCGAAATGATGTGGATGTGACCCAGTGGACGTGGACATGGACACTGACACTAGGGTGGAGTTGGCCTTGTCAAAAGAACGCATGAAATATATGCTCCTCCAGCCCATAGTAATGATGGAATTCCCTCTCACCCCCCTAAATGGTATGGATCAATATATCCTTCCCTGATGAAACAGTTAAACTGGAATCTATGTTCCCACTTTTTTGGTTTGAAGTGGTTTCTTTTCACATGTTTCTATATTTCTGACCCTTGTTCATGCTACCCAGACGTCACAAGCACGTGAACTGTGGCTACTCATTCTTGAGAGGGTGCTTACAACCATTGCAGAGTCTGGGAGACTTGGATCTAAGAGGGCCCCTGTGGGAAAAAAGTATCACCAACAAGCTGAAAATGGGAGTGGCTGGGACTGGGAAGAAGCGAGTTCTCTCAAGAGATCTAACTGGAGATGGGAACTCCAATGGCTTGAGATTCACTGAGGTGGTCGCCAAAGTGTCATAAGAGCACCCACCAGGGAAGAAAATTCCAGTTTAAAAGCTGCTGAGCTCCATCCAGATAAGGGAGGAGCCTGTTGGTGATCATGACCTCTTGTCTATCCGGGTGTTCAACAGACTCTGGAGGATGAGCACTGACATGGCGGAGGGAACAGATGATGTCAGAGAACACAGGGACGGATCTTACCACATCTCACTGCCCTTTCCTCCTGCAGGCTGAATGTGAACCCAGCCCAAGCCGGGGAACTGAGAAGTGTTGATATTGAAAAATTTGAGTTGTGAGAATCATCTTGGACCTGACACACAAATTCCTCAACACTGACCGAGTGGAATACTAAGGTCAGAGGGCAGGGGTATTTAGATAGCAAGTTATCACTGCAGAAAACTGGACCTAATTCTCAGGGAATGCTGAGGAAGACTGTGTAGAACACACACCACAGTGTCATCCCACATGTAGAGTGAGGACACTGTTGGAGTTTAGACACCAAATACCCAACCATCCTTGTAAAAGGACTTCTTCCAGGGATGATAACTCTCTGTTACCTCTGCTGGCCTTGTGTCACGTCCAGCAAGTTTTAAGGGTGAGGAGATAAACAAAACCACTGATTCAGAGTCAAGCTTCCATTAAGCTCGTACTGGGAGTCTAGTAATGGATCCTTTTCACAGTTCAGTCTATGCTCCTGAGTGACTGCAATCAGCAGCAAAGGGGATTGCACATGAAAGGGGGAGAACTAGCTCTGCAGGGCCAGAGTCAAAGTACATCAGTGAGGGCCAGGAGTTTACTTTGCGTTGTCTACTCCTTAAATAAATCAATACCCACTGTTTGTGAGAACTTTTTTAATGAGCTGCAACTGCATTTCCTCTCACAGCTATAAGTTTTAAACATTTTATCAATTAGTACTTTTAACTGGCATCTAGTTGCAGGAATCTTTCTCCAGAGAATTTTGAGATAAGATTTTAGCTGCCCAAGCAATGTTTGCATTATAGACGTGAACATCTTCTCCCAGAAGAAAAGAGAGCAAGACTTTAGTAGTCTGTTCTGCATGTAGATATGCAACACTGGAGAGTTGGGCACAGGTCTTTCTCGACAACTTTATAGCTCTCATGGACTGCTGGTGTCAGCAACTCCATTATTGTCAGTTAGGCTAGAGAGATACTGCGGTGTCTCACATCCTGTCCAAGGACTTCCTCAGCACTTGGAATTGAAAGAACCTCCTGCCCTGGTGTCCCATGGCTGCCGGAACTTTATGTATAGCCCTATGATGACGTTCTCTCTGTGAAAGAATGAGTCACCTGCTAGTTTCCTGCCATCCATGCATGAGGATCCAGGCTCACTTAGCCCACTGTCCTCATGTGGGTGTTCTTCTGCTTAGAGATTTCTGGAAACACACTGCCTTGTACTGCCTGGTACAGTTGCTTGCATCCCAGCCTGAATCCCCTCAAGCAATTCCCCTCTAGGGCTGGAAACCTGTTTTAATTTGGGATCATTAAGATGGAAATCACCTCTCCACTCATTAGGAAAGGCACTAGATGAAAGGAAAGATTTTATTGTTAATACTTACAGATCCTGGAGGTACACAGCTCACCTGGAGCCCCACACATGTAAGTAAGAGATTGCAGTTAGTGGGAGAGAAAGGGCCCCATGGGCCCATACTTTTGTTGACGTCCTGGACCTTATCCAAACTGGCTTCTTGTGGGGAGTTATAATTTGCAGGTTTTAAGCAAGCAGGCACAGTACCAGGTAGTCACACTGTGTGTGACTGTGAGGTGGTCACTATGGCTTACCTGCACAGTCCATGCAGTATGGGTAGTGAAATCAGTCAAATAGGCCGTATGCAGCTGCATAACAGGAAAAGAAGTGCTCACCCGGGGGCAGTCGTATAAGATGCATATCCAGATCAGCCATGTTGAAGAATTGCAGGAGGTGTGTAGGGTTGGAATGGTATCGAGGTGACTGAGCCCTGCTTCTGGTTTGAGAAAGTCCAGCTTATATTTAAAATGGTTGTCGAGGCAACATAAACATAAGCATTCATTACAATACTTTTCGTGTACCTACACCCCCAAAATCACCCCTCCTCAACAATTGCATTGGCCCAGTCACAACTTAGAAAAGGTCTATACTCTTTTACAAGCAAATATAAATGCATGAAAGCAACAAATCAGTGGATCAGGTACCTGGAAATATTCATAAGCTTTTCTGTTTCTCCTTTCCAATGCAGCCTTCCTTACATTCACATATGAAATGTATGTAATCAATTTTTCTCAAAACAAAATCATATGGTGTAGAAAAGACGTGGCACAGTTTGAACACAGTTGCTCATAGGATGATAATTATTATAGATAAATGATATGGGTACACAACTTCAGCATATTATGTTCCACCTTTCACATGTTCAAGTGTTTCCACAAATCTGCAAAATGCAATCTGGCTTGGAGGATAGCTACAAACGTGGTATCATGAGCAACAAGGGCCTCATCAAGCTCATTTTACTCAAGAGACAGGGTACCAGAAACCTAACTACACACAGTGTCCTTGGAATGTGTGCTCATGCATCTGAGATTCTGGAGATAGGGTCCATTCCCAGACCAGTCACCATCTGACCTGGACTACAGATGCTAGACATAAGGTCGTTTGATTTGTGAGAAGAGACCTCTGACCAAGTATCCCGATGAGGGTGATAGAAGAAATCCAAACCTTAGGATGTAAGCAGCCAATTTGAGACCTGATCTACGAGGGTTCTGAATCCCCCGGAGTTGTCTAAAGATGCCCATTAGGATTCAGATGACACCAGCAGAAGTTACTCTGCATTGACAAGACAGTGGTAATATTTTTGTTTCCACCACTGGGCAGTGTTTGGGCTGCAGAAGAACATTTTAAGCTATTAGAAACATGCTTGGGGGAGTTCCGGTAAGCTGGTGACAGTACAGATGGGACTGTGAGATTCTCCGAAAGTGAGAACTACAGGTTCAGTTCCCTCTTGGGGTGCCCCATCAGGGCCAAGGCAACTGCTGCCCACACAGGCACCCAATGCCAGTGCCTCCAGGCTCTGCATCGCCACCTGGGCTGAAGCACCCAAAGTCAAGGCCAGTGCTCAATCCTCGGAGTTCTGGGTGCCCACCCTGGGTTCCAGGTCCCCACCCAGCCCCATCTCAAGCAGCCGATTCCCAGGGAGGCTCTAGGCACCCATCCCTCTGTGATACCAGCTCCATTCCTGGCTGAAGTGCCCTGTGGGGGGCCCAAAGCTGCTGCCACTGCCCGCCACCAACCCTATCCACAGACTGAATGAGTGGAGAGCAAGGACGAGTGGAGAGAAAGGATCAGTGAAAGAGGACCCACCCACTGCAGTCATTTTGCAGGTAGAGATTTGCAATGTCCCACCCATCTACCAGCAGCCTCCACCTTGGTTTCTAAGGTAACCTCACCAAACAGGAGACAAAAGGCCTCCCCTATGCTGAATCAGACTCAGTCCTCTGGAAAACCTATCAGTCCTGTGGAAGACCTGTGGAAGACCTATCAGGCAGTAAGCCAAGGGAAACAACCCAACCTATGAGTAAGTCTATTGGTCTGAAAAGGGGAGACGCTGTGGATCAGAGCTGAAGAGACTTTAGACACTCAGGAAAGACTCCAGAGCTAGTCTGGTTTCTTATTTTGATTTTTTATTTTATTGTTTTGACTGTTTGTTCTGCTCATTTTTGTCTGCTTTTTGAGTTAGACTACTTGTTTGTGTTGGGGAAAAACACATCAAAAGTCATGCATTTATTGGACTGTCTTTGTGGGGTTACCGGTATGCTTTAGGGACTCTTGTTTGTTTTTTATACACTTCTGGCCTTGTATCTCTTTTCATTGATTAGTTGGTATGTATGTCTGCTTTCCCTCTAACCCTTATCTCTCTCCAACTTCCTCTTGACCCCTTCTTCTTCCATTATTTTCCTTTCTCTTACCTCCTTTGGTTCCAGGGAGCAAATCTAATCCCACTGCATGGGCAGATTGTAAACCAGCGGGGAGTGGGTTCCAATGTGCTCTTACACCTGTTGGTGGATACTGGGATCTGCAGATAGATTCTGCATCACAGCTTCCCTCTCAATTGAATCTCAAAACTGCAAAAAGTACAGTCCCAACCTACAGTCCAGACTCAAAAGTGAACAAAGCCAGAAGACGCTCATAAGGAAGAACAGGAGATTGAACAAAAAGAAGTAAAAGCAGCCCCACATTCTCTGAAAAACAGAATTAAAGATGGGGAGGGGAAAAGGGAGAGCAAAAACCTACACAAATAAAGAAAAACCAAAAGAAGAATCTGGGTTTCTCACAGACCCCTGGTAGGGCAGACACTGAGAAAACTGACTTTGGAATGCAAACAATGAAGAGGCTCCAGAATGACTGGTCTCAAACTACAAAACCAGATATCAAGACACTAATGGAGAAATTAAAAAGAATTGAAGAGAGACAATAGGAAGGAGTTGATAACTGAGATAACAGTAGTGAAGAATACTGTGAATGAAATAAATAACAAACTGATGAGCATGGAAAGCAGAATTAGCCAAGCAGAAGAAAGAATCTCAGAACATGAGGACCAAAATACGGAACTAACCCAAACTGCCAAAAACATAGAAAAGAAGCATAAAAGGACAGAACAAGAATGTCAGGAGATGAGCGATTACTTCAAGAGAGCAAACCTAAGAGTAACTGGATTCCTGAGACAGAAAGAGAGACAGAGTCCACTCTGGAGCAAACATTCCATGAGATTATTCAAGAAAACTTCCCTCATCTCATCAGTGATGTGAACATTCAAACACAAGAGATTCAGAGAACCCCTGCAAGAAGACAAATGAGAAGGACAACTCCCAGACAAATAATAATTCACCTAAAAAGGTAGATAAAAAAGAAAAAAACTAAAGGCAGCAAGTGAAAAAGGTCAGATCACCTACCATGGAAGACCAATTAGAATAGCAGCAGATTTATCTACAGAAACCCTGCAGGCTAGGAGAGCTTGGAGCCCTACCTTCAAAGTTCTAAAGGATAAAAAATTTCAACCAAGGATAACCTACCCAGTCAAGCTAAGCTTCATCAGTGAGGGAGAATTAAAATCTTTCCCAGATATCCAATCCCTAAGAACTTACGCGGCCACCAGACCACCTCTACAAGAAACACATAACAAAGTATTAAACACAGAGGAAAAGTTAAAAAGAACAACAAAGTTCTTCACAAGATTACAGGAAAAAGATTAAAAACATACATGAACCAATCCCAAAGGCAAAAGAAAGAAAACAAACAAGCAGGAACAACAACAACAACTCTGTAAGAACCTTATGATAGGGATCAACTCTCACATTTCAATAATTAACCTGAATGTGAATGGACTAAATGCACCACTGAAAAGACATAGAATGGCAAAATGGATAAAATATCACCAGGCAGCAGTATACTGCCTTCAAGAGACTCATCTCACTAGAAAGGACACTCACAGACTCAAAGTAAAAGGATGGAAAACAAGTTTTCAGGTGAACGGAACAGAAAAGAAGGGAGGAGTGCGCTCTTACTCTCAGACAAAATACCCTTTAAGCTATCAAAAATTAAAAGAGATATGGAAGGCCACTACATAATGATAAAAGGTTCATCCATCAACAAGAAATATCTATCCTAAACCTATATGCACCCAGCATAGGAGTCCCAGAGCAGCTTCTAAATAAACTCAAAAAAGATATTGACTCTAACGCTATCATAGCTGGAGGCTTTAATAACCCACTCGCAACACTACACAGATTATAAGGACAAAAAATCAGTAATGAGATGCAGACCTTCAATGTGACTCTAGACCAAAGGGACTTAAGTGATACCTACAGAACATTCCATCCAACGACCACAGAATATACATTCTAATCATCACCACATGGAACATACTCTAAGATTGACCACATACTTGGCCATAAATCAAGCATAAACAAATTTAAAAATATCGGAATTTTGCCATGCACCTTGTCAGACAACAGTGGAATAAAAATAAGCATCAACAGCAGCAAGGTGCCCCCCTAAACCCACAAAGACATGGACACTAAATAGCATGATGCTAAACAAATCCTGGGTCAATGATGAAATCAAAACAGAGATTAAAAGATACCTGGAAACAAATGAAAATGAAGAAACATCTTACCAAAATCTCTGGGATGCCATGAAAGCTGTAGTAAGAGGGGAATCATCATTCCTCAAACGCACATGAAGAAAATGGAAGGATCACAAATTAACAGCCTAAAAAGTCACCAAAGAAGGAAAGCTGGAAAAGCAAGACCACCATAACCCTAATTTCAGCAGAAGAATCCCGATCACCAAAATAAAAGTCAAAATCTGGGACATAGAAGACAAAAAGATAATTAAAAAAATCAATGAAACAGAAAGCCGGTTCTTTGAAAGGATAAACAAGATTGATGGTCCCCTAGCTAGATGGACCAAGAAAAAAAGAGAAAAAGCCCCAAAAAACACAGTCAGAAACACAAAAGATGAAGTCACATCTGACTTTGAAGAAATACAAAAGATCATTAGAGACTACTATGTACACTTATATGGAAACAAACTTGAAAACCTTAAGGAAATGGAGGACTTTCTGACCTCACACAACTTGCGAAGGTTGAAACAAGAAGAAATTGAAACCCTAAATGGACCACAAACAATCAAGGAAATTGACTATGTAATAAGAAAGCTACCTATAAAAGAAAGCCCTGGACCAGATGGCTTTACAGCAGAATTCCATAAGACATTTAAGGAGGAGCTGATACCAATCCTACTGAAAGTATTCCAGGCGATAGAGAAAGATGGAAGTCTTCCCAAATGATTTCCTAAAGCCACCATCACATTGAACCCAAGCCAGGTAAAGACCCAACAAAGAAAGAGAACTGCAGGCCAATATCTTTGATGAACATAGATGTTAAAATTTTCAATAAGATCCTAGCAACCCAGATTCAACAACACATCTCAAAAATCATCCATCATGACCAAGTAGGCTTCATCCCTGGGACGCAAGGTTGGTTCAACATTCACAAGACCATAAATGTAATTAAACACATCAACAGACGTCAAAGCAAAAACCACATGATTATATCACTATATGCAGAAAAAGCTTTTGCTAAAATCCAGCACTGCTTCTTGGTAAAAACCCTCGAACATCTAGGCATACATGAAACATACCTCAAAATAGTAAAAGGCATCTATGAGAAACCCACAGCCAGCATACTCCTAAACAGACAAAAATTGGAACCATTTCCCTTTAAAACGGGAATAAGACAAGGATGCCCACTCTCACCCCTCCTATTCAATATAGTATTGGAAGTCCTGGCTAGAGCAATCAGAAAAGAGAAAGAGATTGGGGTATCCAAATAGGAAAAGAGAAATTCAAGCTATCTCTCTTTGCAGACAGCATGATGGTGTACCTTGAAAACCCTACAGAATCTGTCAAAAGCCTCCTTGCACTGATAAAGGACTTTGGCAAAGTCTAGGGTATAACATAAATGTGCAAAAGACAACTGTGTTTCTTTATACCAATAATAAACAGAAACTCAAATAAAAAGTGATATCCCATTCACAATACTCACCAAAAAAAATGAAATACCTTGGCATCTTCCTAACCAGAGATGTGAAAGATCTTTACAATGAAAACTCCAAAACACTACTCAAAGAAATCAAAGATGAGACAAACAAGTGGAAAAATATCTCATGCTCATGGATTGGAAGAATCAACATTTTGAAGACGGCCATCTTACCTAAGGCAATCTACAGATTTAATGCACTACCCATCAAACTACCAGCAACAGTCTTCTCAGATCTAGAAAAAACAATACAGGAATTCATATGGAAACACAAACGACCAAGAATAGACAGAACAATCCTGAGGGGAAAAAAAAAAAACAAACAAAGCAGGAGGTATCACAATACCAGCCTTTAAACTTTACTATAAAGCTACAATAATCAAAACATCTTGGTAGTGGAACAAGAACAGACATATAAACCAATGGAATAGAATTGAGATTCCAGAAGCAAATTCCTATTTCTCAACCAACTCATCTTCGACAAAGCCTCTACCACCCACCACTGGGGAGAGGAGAAACTATTCAGTAAATGGTGCTGGGAAAACTCACTGACCACATGTACAAGATTCAAACAGGAACCCTATCTATCCCCATACACAAAATTAACTCTAAATGGATCAGACACCTAAATGTAAAACCTCAAACCATACAAACTTTAGAAAATGCAGAAAACACCGTTATGGAAGGTGGAACTGACATCCAATTCCTGAGGAAAACCTGAAGCTCATGGGCCATAAGACATAAGAGAGACAAGTGGGACCTCATTAAACTGACAAGCTTCTGCAAAGCCAAAGAATCCATCAAGAGAGCAGTGAGACAGCCCACAGACTGGGAAAAAGTATTTGCCAACTCCATGTCTGACAAAGGCCTAACATCTAGGATCTACAAGTAACTCAAACGTGCTGAAAAGGAAAAAAAACAGCCCCATTACAAAGTGGGCAAAAGATATGAACAGACACTTCTCAAAAGAAGACACCCAAGCAGCCAAGAGAAGCATGAAGAAATGTTCAACTTCACTAGTCATTAAGGAGATGCAAATTAAAACTGCACTGAGATACCACCTAAATCCAGTCAGAATGGCCATTATCAATAACAAAAATAGAACAGATGCTGGAAAGGATGTGGTGAAAAGGGAGCACTTCTACACTGCACTGTCAGTGGAAGTAAAAACTAGTGCAGCCTCTGTGGAAAGCAGTGTGGCGATTCTCAAAAGCTCTAAATATCGACCTTCCATATGACCCCGCAATCCCCCTACTGGGAATATGCCCTGAAGAACTCAAATCTCTCTATAAAAAAGATACCTGCACACGTATGTTTATCCCAGCATTGTTCACAATAGCAAGATCATGGAACCAACCATGCCGTCCATCAAAAGAGGACTGGATTAAAAAATGTGGTACATATACACAACAGAATATCACGCAGTCATAAAAAAGTACAAAATCATGAATTTCGCAGCAACCAGATTGAATTAGAGTTTAGAATACTGAGTGATCTCTCACAGAAACAAAGATCTGAGTATCACATGTTCTTACTCATAAGTGGACCTTGAACAACTATTGCAATATTTTAAGAAAAGGATTGATAGTGGCGGGAAACTGTTGGGGGGGCCAGGGAGGGGAAGGGAGGTGGGATTACCGGTAGTCTATATCTGTCTGGGGACAGGGGGACACACCTCATCAACAAGGGTAACTGCATAATGCATATTTGTAGACCCAACCCTTAACTGTACCCCACAATTTTACAATAAAAATATGTAAAAAGTAAAATAAAATCATGCAAAATAAAAAAAAGAAACATGTTTGAATAATATTCAAATTATGCTCCCATATGCTCATTTAGTGCTCAGGAATGCTGTATTAGTCCATCTGGCCTGCTGTAACAAAATACAAATTTATTGTTTACAGTTCCGGAGTCTGAGATATATAAGATCAAAATGCCAGTAGATTTGGTATCTGGTGAGGGCCATCTTTTTGGTTCACATATGATGACATTTTGCTGAGTGCTCATGTGGTGGATGGGGCAAGGGATTTCTCTGGAGTTTCTTTATAAGGACACTAATTACATTCCTAAGGGCTTTACTCTCATGGCCTAACCACTTACCACTTCTGCAAGGCCCCATCTCCTAATACAATGACCCTGTTAGTTAGGATTTCAGCATATGAATTTGAATAGCATAGTCATAGAAAATGGTTATGACTTACTAAGCTTTTTCTCTGGCAATCACTTCATATATACCAGTAGACCGCAGGACACATAGAATGCCTAGAGTTTCCCAATATTCTATTGTTCTGCATTGCTAAAATAATTCTTTTGATCAGATGAGTACAAGAGCACAAAATCTGACAACAGGCCATTGCTGGCCTTCCCTGGGACTCAGGATTTCCCACATCTCAGATGCCATCAATGCCAATATGTGTTTTCCTAGACGCTGAAGTGCTCACTCTTTCCGTTTTTCACACAGTGGGACAACACACAGTGTAGTGAACTTCCTTGAACTTCTGCCTGCAACACTTTTCTGTGTGACTTGGAAAAGGCATTTGAGACAGGTAAAGCTAAGGAATTGGCAGGTATGTCCCCTAGGATTCTATGGGCAATGTGGTACAGTAAAAATGCCTGGACCTGATTCCCACAATTAAATTCATTGAAAGTTTAAGGTTCTGTCTGAAATTATCAGATTTGTGAGGCGAGTTAATGTCCTAACTCCTAAAACCTGGTTACCTCATGGTACAAAGCACATCGACAGCTTACAATCCAGGTACTGACAATTGATCATTTGGATTTCTAAATGTAATCCAGGAGGGTAATACTTGGAAGATACCAAAATTCCACCAATAAAGGTGTGAAGGAATTATTTAGGCATGAGACAATTACATAATTCATAATCAAGATGAAGAACGAACGAGGCAAAGGTTCAACAAATAAACTCAAGCAGTACCATTATAAAAAGGAAAGTATGTGTATTTCACCTCAAAACAAGTATGAGGTTTCTCCTTGTGATTACAATGAACTGGTATTTGGTAGAAACAACAAGAGTTCATTCTTCTAAGTGTCCTCTTCCATACAAAATGGGCGTTGTACACCAAGGAATGGCTATCAATATGACACATTGTCTGCCTTTTATGTCAATATGTCTGCATTTGAGGTATCAAGGAAAAGTCAGGGGCGGTGGCCAAAGGAGCGATCTAGTGGCCTCTGCTGTGGGGCAGAAGTAGCTGAATTTACCAATTCTTGCCCTGACCAGCCTGGCCATGGAATATTGCTGTCCTTCCTGTTTATAAGTAGAAACTACATGAATCATTTTTTTTCCGCAAATGATCACCTGGGAGTGGATTCTGAGGCCAAATATTAGAGAAATAGCATTCTACCTAAGGCACAATGAATGAGTTTACCACAAAAATCCCAAATTATGGAACTGGAATTGCAAGGCCCGGAGAACTGAAAGCACTCAATCTGTCCATTGCTTTCCCATTTTGTAAATTGGAAATGCCCCCACAATTTTCAAAGGAAACTTATAGGCAAGGGACTAGAACAAAATGTATTGATATAATGGGTTTGTTCTGAGAAATGTCCAGTGGTGCCCGGTGACCTGGACTTTCAGACATTCACTGTCATGAAATGACAAGTGCTTGGACAGAGATACTTGCAGCCAAAGTACAGTTTTACATCGAAAAAAGAATACAATTTTCTTCATTTTTAATGTAGAACTAAAAAATAGTATTCACAATGGCCAAATATTTGACAAGAAACAATGTATTAAAATACAATTTATGGTGAAATAAAATGAAAGCTTAGGTATCTAGGTGGCTTGAGACTAGTAACTGTCATCAAGCAGGAGGAACTGAGCCAATTAGAACCATCTTTTCCTTACTTCTCAATGGAAAGTAACATGAAACCTTCAAATATGCCTAGGATTGGATTCACATTGAGTGGAGTAAAATGATATCAAGCACAGAGTTCTTCTTTAAAATTCAATGACAAACGCCATCTACCGGTGGCTGTGGGCCAAAGTCTAAGAGCATTTGCTGTTGTAAAATATCCAGGACTCAACCAAGTAATTAATTTCCACATTTGGAATTGGCAGTTGTCGGAAACTGCTAGGGGAGGGAGGGGCACAATTCATCAACAAGGGTACCTGCATAATCAGCGTTTGTATATCTAACCCTGAATGGTACCCCAAATCTTTATAGTAAGAAAAAATGAGATCAAGAGTTAAACCTAGGAGATGATTCACCATGAAACATACAGGCATTGAAAAAGCAGAGGGTAATTTTGAGAATTTAAATTTTCTCATGTTCCATTATTTATACCATGGACTTTGCTGCCTATTGCATGTCCTGATAGCTCTAATCTCAAAGTACATAGCAATTACGTGGAACATTACAGGTGTCAAATTATTCCTGTGAAAATGATGTCTTTGAGCACATTGAAATCAAGTTATAGTGAATGGGATTCTTTCCTTTAAACTTTTTTCTCTACATTTCCATGGAGGTAATTTCAGAGTTCCTTCAGCGTGTTTATTTATAAGCAAATTTATGAAGAGTGAAGAAGACCAGAGTTTAATCAGTAAATGTCAAGCATGCCATTGTGTAATAAAAGACTCTCATTCAGAACATTAATTTCCAACTTTACACACAAAACCTTATGAAGAGCTGCCCCCTTTGTATTATTCACAAAATTAAAAAATGTCCTCGTTTCCAAACTTCCTCTCTTGAAAAACACAGCCTTCTCATTTTGTACACTTATTTTCAAGAAATGGCAAGATACAGCCTGTCTTATGTACGTCTTGCTGATCCCAGCGGAAAATGGATGTGAGAAGTATTCCCAATTATCACGATTTTTCTTTCCTTTTTTCCCTGCAAGTCTTACCTTCTTCTTGAAAACAGTTACACATTCCCCTCCCATAATATCTCTTTTGCTAAATCCCAACCCTATCCATCCAGGTCAGGTAATTCTCATTACCACCTAGAGTTTTCCTGGGAGAGTGGTAGTGTCAGGGTGAATCAGATCTACATATTTCCTTCTATCTCTAAGGTGACGGTTCAGAAAATCTCTAGCAGCATCAATTCCTTTCTCAGTGTACTCCCGGATTTTTGTGAACATGGCTGTCATATGTAACACACTGATACAGAGCTGGCCTGGGGGAAGACACCATCTACTTGGCTAGTGTCTCCCATCAGCTGAGAAGGTGCCAATGGAGCTGGGCATCCAAATCACATCTGAATTTTGATAAAGGTGTATTACTGGACTCCCATCACTTGCTTGAGAAGGCATTCTGTAGCCATCACGTCTGTTCTGATTCTGGACAGTTTCTCTGTAATTTGCTAGCTTTGTGTTCTTGGACAATTTCTTGATTTTCTGAAACATGCAGATGGGACTTAGCCACCCAGATAGACATGAGCATGGAAGCTAATTCCTTAGCCCTCACTGGCCACATCCCAGGCAATGGAAAGGCCCTGCAGCCTTTTAAAATGGGTAACTTCGTGAGATTCAAATTTGCGCTGGCATATCTTCGGCTTCATTCTTGATCTCACTTACCAGACCTCAGAGGGGAGAATATAGAGTTGACAGTTTCGCTAGCCTCAGCATTTAGCCTGTGGAAGGTAGTGGACAGCATGGGAGAGCTCGAAGGAAATGTGTTCTTTTCGTGCCCCCTAACTTTCATTCGAGGTCAGTTCCCGTGGTAACGCAAATATCAACTGGTCCCCTGGTCAGTGTGCTCACGCGTGTGTTTATTGAAAGACTTCAACTCAAACGTATGTGTAACGGTGAATTTTGTGTGCTAACTTGTGTAGGCCATGGGGTGCCCGGATTAAGCATTGGTTCTGGATGAGATCAACATCTGAATCGGTGGACTTAGTGAAATAGATTGCCCTCCCCAATGCCAGTGTACATCATTCAACCCATTGAGGCCCCAGTAGAACAAAAACCAGAGGAAGGAGGAATTTGCGCCTTTTACCTGCCTCACGGCTGAAGTGGAATTTCTCACCTCATCTTCTTCTGCCCTCGGATGGGGATTTACATCATTGGCTCTCCTGGCTCTTGAGCTTCAGACTCCAAGTGAATACCACAGGAATTTCTGGGTCGGCAGATCATGGGACTTCTCAGCCTCCATAATTACACGAGCCAATTTGTCATAATCAATTCTGCTGATTTTGTTTCTCTAAAAACAGCGAATACAGCATGTGTCCCACCAATGCCCACCTCTCTACTGACACGAAATGTACCCTTATTTGTATTACTTTATTTTATACGTTTTTTGAGATACGCCTTTAAAGAATGCTGGTGGTAATCAGACAAGGCATTGACAAGGCACATAACATACACTCACAGGGATCCCCTAACATTTATCTTTGTACTGACTTTTCACAGTGATCAATACGTTGTCATTAAATTCAGACCTGTGCCTAAGACCACACACTACTAATATGGATTTGGGGGCTCCTTTATCATTAGTCACACACATACATCATTAGATTATTAGGAGCATCCTCTACCCAAGCTTTGGGTAAAAAGCTCTGAAAGAAAGTTGAGTTTGAGAAACAAGGAGCAGCTCAAAACTAGGGGCACTAACAAAGCAGAGTGTTGAGGATGGCTCCTCAAGGAGACCACTCAGTTCCCTGCTGGCAAAGTCAGTTACCTTGGCATTCACTTCCTGCAGCTGCAGAATTGCTCAGAATCTCATGATTTCTTGTCCTGCTGCCACCACCAACTTCCTGTCAGACTGTGCTGGGGTTATCAATTCAGGGCATGTGTTCTGGTTTCGGCAGTATAGCATCAGATTGGACTCAGCATAGCTGCTGTAAACATGAAGCGAATTACTTGAAGTGAAATAATTTACTAACATGGTTTTGATGATTTAGCAGGATGCTGAGGAGTAGAACACAAAGACAGGCCCATGAGAAGACCTCAATAAATGACAGTGATTATTACTCCACACTTTATCATGACTCACACTCAGGAACTCCCCAGTTTGAAAAGTCACTGATGTCATTGAAAACCAAAAATGAATAGCCTTTCCATTTCATGTGTTTTCATGGAAAGCAATTGCACACAGCGCTCTGACATCTATCTACCATCTATCCTCACTGATCCTGACTTAAAAATAGATATGAGAGGTACTTCTCAAAAGCTGGCAAAGCTATGTTTTAGCTCTTGCTCTGTAGGAGCTACTCTTATGTAGAGGACACTTTACACGCCCTGTTCCCACTGGAATGTCTCTTTCCTCAGGCCCGGCCTCCTCCATTCTCATGAGACACCTCTTTCTCCACCTTAAGTCTCTCGGGATGAGGTTATGGTGGCCGGGAAAACCAGCACTGAATCTCCTGGTGGTCTGTGGTGTGTCACAACTCAGAGAAACACCATCAGCAGCTATGCCTCTTTCTAATACCATGCATCCTTGACCCACTCACTCTCTCATATGAAGCTGGACCCATGAGAGACACCATACACGTGGTCAACTTCCGCATCAGCTGGGGGCCAGCTCAACTGGACCTTTCAAGCCTCATATGAACTGTAACAGAGTCCTTACTGGACTCCCATCAGAAGCTTGAATAGGATGTCTATGGTTACCAATGGCTGTGTCAGTGCAAAATCTCTCCTCTTCCCATTGTCCTGTCACATGGTCTTCATATGTTCACCTCCCATTCTTTCCTCAACCTATTGCAATTTTGATTCACACCTCAATCCCTTCATGAAAATTGAAACAAGTTTATCTCGGAGGCTTCCTCTTAGGATTCCATGGTAGTGCAAATCATGTCCTTCACACAGGGCCAGGCTCTTTACCATCTGCATGCTGATGGTCATGACAATCTCCTTTCCTGTCGTCTATCTTCCCTTCCACTTCCCTTCGGTCCTTAGAATATGCCAAGAATATTTTCTAAATACGAACTTCTCCCTTTGACATTTGATTGGCCTTTCGGCAAGGTGGGACTAGTCTGAGCTGCCCTATTGCACGCGTTTTTATTTTGTATACCCAGCTACTACATGACACTTGATTGAGCTTTGAGAGATACAGTTTTTCTTTCTTTCCTTTTTTGTCAGAGACAGGGTCTCACTCTGTCACCCAGGCTGGAATGCAGTGGCACAATCATAGGTCACTGCCACACTGATCTTCTGGGTTCAAGCAGTACTTTCGCCTCAGCCCCCAGAGTAGTTGGGACTACAGGCAGAACCACACCTGGAGATATATTTTAAAGACAGGGTTTCACTATGCAGCACAGTAGGCCTTGAGCTGCTGGCCTCAAGCCTCAAACGGTCCTCCCACCTCATCCTCTCAAAGTGCTGAGATTATAGGTGTGAGCCACCGTGTCTCACCTCAGTTCAGCATTTTAAATTAACTATGGAAGATAGCTGTCTTAGTTCTTTCAGAAGTGACTAGATTTTCTCATGGTCTTTTATTTATTTATTTAAGTTGGAGACTTTTTCTGTTGCCCAGACTGGAGTGCAGTGGCAAGTTCAAGGTCACTGCCAACCTGGCATCGACCTGCTGGGCTCAGGAGATCCTTCCCCCTCGGCCTCCCAAGTAGCCGAAACTACCGGCGCGTGCTACCACCCCAGGGACTAACGTTTTTGAATTATTGTGGAGAAGAGATCTTGCCATGTGCTTTTAATAGTCAGAGTCATAACAGAATAGGCACAACACACGGAAAGTTGTGGAATTGTTGTTATTTAGGGATAAAGAATGCAGATTTCAACTAACCTTTCATTTTAAGAGAAAGATGCCCCATTATAGACTTGTGGTATTACATTTGAAAGCAAAGAATTCACAAAACTCTCTATTTAACCAATAAACTCCATGAAAATTGAGCCAACTTTGACAAAATTTTTGTACACTGCGTTGCTTCTTTCAGACTAATGGTATGCAAGTATTAGAATGTGTCCAGGCCAAAAATATTCATGTTCTTCAACCTGTCTACAAGTTGCTGTACACACTCAAGTTTGCTTCCTAACCATTCTCTTTCCTTTGCTGGAAAAAACCTGACACATTAGGAGAAAAACTGTATAGGCAAGCCCCGTGTACCTGCTGCCTCTTACCTCTCTGATCATCTTCCTGCTATTTTACTCTCACTTCTTCTATTTTAACCACATAGCTCTTCCCTGAAAATTTCAGACCTGCACTCGCTGCTCTCTGCCTGAATGGCCTCTTCCCCAAACGAGCAGCCTGGCTATCCCCATCCCCTCCTTGAAGGCTTTGCACACCTATTGCTTTCTAAACAGGACTTTTCCAACTACTATATCAAAGAAGGAAAGTTAATTAAACAGAAAAAAGAAGCAGGCCGATCTTCAAGATCATAAGGGAAAACCTAATACCACAGCGAGGATAAATAGACAAATCAACTACTATAGTTTGAGTCTTCAACACCACCCACTGTAAAAACGGTTAAAGTAGGAACTGCTCTGGTTGAGATACGGACTCTGCCTAGAGCCACCACTACTAGCATCCTGCAGGTAGGCTTCAAGTAGTCCAGGGAAACCTCATGAATGACATTTGAAGTTGTTGGCTGCTATGCTGGTTTCTATGTAAACCCATGACTCTGTGGCCCATAGTCTTCTTTAGGTTTTCTAAAGGAACACTGACATACCAAAGTTAAGGAATGTGTTCTCCAGGCGTCCAAACAGGCATGATTTGAAAACCAATACTCTACTTTGAATCTTTTTTCTTCCAATTATCCTCCTCCTTCTCTTTCTCCTTCTCCTTCTTCTTCTTCCTCTTCCCCTTCTTTCTTCTTCTTCTTCTTCTTCTTCTTCTTCTTCTTCTTCTTCTTCTTCTTCTTCTTCTTCTTCTTCTTCTTCTTCTTCTTCCTCCTCCTCCTCCTTTTTCTTCTTCTTCTTCCTCTTCCTCTTCTTCTTTTCTTCTTCTTCTTCTTCTTCTTCTTCTTCTTCTTCTTCTTCTTCTTCTTCTTCTTCTTCTTCTTCTTCTTCTTCTTCTTCTTCTTCTTCTTCTTCTTCTTCTTCTTCTTCTTCTTCTTCTTCTTCTTCTTCTTCTTCTTCTTTCTCTTTACTTCCACAGCTATAGGGGTACAAACATTTTTGGTTCCACGGTTGCGTTGTATGGTGACACAGAAGTCGGGCTTTAAGTGTACCCGCCACAGTTGCCTGTGACCATTGTACCCAAGAAGTGATTTTTCTTCCCTGCTCCCCTTTTTCTCCTCCACCTTCTGAGTCTGCAACGTCCAGTATACCATTCTCTATGCCTTTGCAGATCTTTAGTTTAGCTCCCACTTTAAGTGAGAACATGTGGGAGCTCTTCTCTTCCTGCGTTAGTTCACTAAGGGTGACGTTCTCCAATTCCATCCAAGTTGCTGTGAAATAAACTAGTTCAAATCTTTAACCTCCTTACAAATGAAAGGGCTACTGTGTTGGTATTTGGATAAGATAGCCAATTTGTATTTATGGTGTATGAACCTCTATCTCCATAGTGTGAGATAAGCTCCTTGGAGGAGGGATCTTGGCTAAGACGTCCACTGATGTGCCCATTGAACATCTTCCCCTGGCAGTATGAAGACATCTCAGGACATGCTCCATAATACTTGATGTAAACAAGCATGAATGAAGGGCACCATGATGGTTAATTTGATGTGTCCACTTGGCTAGGCAACGGTAAGGTACCCAGATATTTGATTAAACCACCTAAACACCAGGCTCGGTGGCTCAGCCTGTAATCTCGTGCCTTGGGAGGCTGAGGTGAGTGGATTGCCTGAGCCCGCGGGTTCGAGATCCGCCGGGCAACTTGACGAGACCTCATCTCTACAATAAAATAAAAAAACTAGCCAGGCGTGGTAGCGCGCGCCTGTAATTCCGGCTACTCGGAAGGCTGAGGCGGAAGGATCACCGGAGCCCAGCAGGTCGAGGCTGCGGTGGCCGGGAGCAGCCACTGCACTCCAGTCTGGGTGACAGTGTGAGACTCCAACTCAACAACAACAACAACAACAACAACAAAACCCCAAACAAACAAACAAACAAACAAACAGAAAACCACCTAAATGTTGCTTCGAAGGTATTTTTGTGAGATTAACATTTAAATCAGTAGACTCTGAGTAAAGCAAGCTACTCTCCATAATGTGGGTGGGCCTCATCTAAGCAGGTAAAGGCCTTGAATGAGGACTTGCTTCCCCAAGGATGAAATAATCCTGAAACAGACTGCCTTTGGACTCCAGGGCAACCCTAAGTCTTTCCTGGATCTCCAGCCGGCTGTTGGACCCTGCAGATTTTGGATTTTCCAGCTTTACATTCATGTGAGACAATTCCTTAAACGTAATCAGTCTCCTCTTATTTTCTCTTTTCTCCTCTTCTTCTCCTTCTCCTCCACCTCCTACCTCCCCCTGCTCCTTCCTCTCTCTCTCTTTCTGTCCCCCTCTCTCCCTCTCTTTCCCTCAATTAGTATATATATGTACTTATTTATGAGGGATACCAAAAAAACCCGTAATCTTTTTTGGAGAGCAGCCCCCCTTGTAATACAGACTATACCCACTGGGTAAGTCTTCTAGGAACCCACTGGATCCGCGTATCAGCTAACAATGTTGTTATGAGAGGCAGCGTTTGGCGTCAACGAATTTTTTTTTCCTTTTCGGAGATCCTTTGAATACCTTTGCCCTTCTCATAATGAGTGATTGCGAGCGTAACTGCCCACACCTTGCTGAGAGTTCAGTGGTTTTTAGCATGACTCCCATGCCCCACCCTCTCTATTCACCCAATCCTGCCCCCAAAAGCTTTTGTGTTTCCCCAAATGAAAATAGTCCTCAAAGGGAAATGTTTTACTGATGTGGAAGAGGCGAAAAAAAGTGGGAGGACCACTAAAAGGCATCAAAATGGACAAGTTCAAAAACTGTTTTGAGCAGTGGAAAAAGCATATGATGGTTGTATTGTATCACTGAGTACTTTGAAGGTGACTGAAATTTAAATATGTAAGAATAAATACACAACTTTTAATGAATAAATTCTGAAATTTTTAGTGTCCACCCATGTATACAGATACGCATATAACCAGCAAGATAGCATCTACATATATATATGTAGAAAGACAATGGATATCTCACACATCTAGAAAGCCCTGAATAACACAGATTTAGGTTGAAGAAAGCCGGGCACTGCAGGAACAAATGCCTCAAAGAGACTGTTGGTAAATGTAAAGAATAAAGACAATTCCGGTGAGGGCTGAGAAAGCAAATAAGAGAGTTGTAGAGAAAGCTTCAATCATTGTGGAGATATGCCTATATTGTTAGGAACAGTATGCAGAGAGAAGTATGAAAATTAAAGGTGCTTCTGGTGAGGTTTCAGATGAAAACGAGGAGCATTGTATTGGAAACTGTAGGAAAGGTGTAGGAAAGGTGTAAAATGGCAAAGAAGTTGGCCAAATGGCTTTCTAGTGTTTGTGGAAAGCAGAACATGCAAGTAATAAACTTGGATGTTCAGCGGAGGAGATTTCTTAGTAAGATGTTGCAGGCATGGGCTGCTTTCTCCTTGCTGCTTATAGTAAAATGTGAGAGGGAAGGAATAAGTTGAAGAAGAAATCGTTAAACAAAAATAAACCAACCTGAGAGATTAGGAGGGATTCTCAGATTATCTATATTGCAGAAAAGTAGAAGAGCATATTCTGCCAATAACATTGGGGGAATGACTCCACATTGATTTTCTAAAGAGATCACGGTCTTATGACGTATAGTTCAAATCAGTCATCTCTGCAGAAGCCAATAATAGGGATTGGGTAATATCAGCAGAAATGCTGTCACCTGGATTTGGACGTCAAGGGACAAAGATGGGAGGAAATGAAGGAAGACATCTGAGATTCTGCGGGTTGGGACTACAGAGATATCTGGCTATTTGTGTTATTTTTCAAGAAAAGGGAATAATGACTCTGAAGGCAGTTCAGGATAGGCAGAGATGACACTGCTACCTGGGGCCAGAAGACCCAGGCCTAAGAAGTGAGGTTATTTCTCCCTTGTTTACAGGGTGGGTGAGGATACACCCAAGGGCCAACGGGATGAGGTCACTGACCTGGTGGGCCTGTAATGCATGGCAACAACAGGAGGTCCAGAGGACAGACACTGAGTCAAAGAGGATTATTTTTTAGCCTTAAATGTCACGGAATCTACCCTGCTAGATTTCTGACTTGCTTAGGATTCACCAGTCTCTTCTGATTTCTGCCTTTTCAAATGAGACTGTCTATCCTAAGCCTTCCCCACAATAACATTTTGGAAGCAGATAACTTGTCTGATTTTATAGATTCACAACTGAAGAAAAAATTTGCCTCAAAATGAATTATACTTCACTATCATCGATACGTAATTTGGATGAGATTTGGGACTTAAGAGTTGATGATGGAAGGGTTAAAACTTTTGCTGTTATTGGGATGGGGTGAAGGTATTTTGCATGCAAGAAGGACATGAATCTGGGGAGTCCAAAAGGCAGTGTCATGGACGAAATTGCACCCCTCGTGGGCTAAAATGTGCCCCTCATTCATAAACTGAACTAATCCCCAGTTTCTCAGAATGCGTTTGTATTTCGAGATAGGATCTTTAAAGAGTTCATTAAATTAAAATGGGCCCATGAGGATGGACTGCAATTCAATATAGCTGCTGTCCTTATAAGAAGGGAGACTAGGGCACAAACAAAGGTACAGGCGGAAAGCCCCTGTGAAGACAGAGGGAGAAGATGGCCATCTACAGGGCAAGGGGAGAGGCCTCTAAAGAATCCAACTCTGTGTGTGTCTTGGTCTCAGATTTCTAGTGTTCGGAGTTGTGAGTAATTTCATTTCTGTTGCTTAAACTGCCAAGTCTCAATAAAATCAAAAGCACAAACGAATAGTCTATGGTATTGGTTAATTGATCACGGTTTTTCTAGAAGTGAAGTAGATGGGAGGCCTACTAAATTCAATCTTAAGAAATTTAATTGTGATGAAAAGTACATAGCATAAAATGTACCATCTTCATTATTTTTAAGTGTACATCAATAGTTCTAAGTGGGAGTGACTTTGTGTTGGCATCCCTAGCAAGCTAATGCATATTTTCTTCATAACACTGCTTGTTCTCCTCAAGACCAACGCCATCTCTCCTCTTTGGTTCTAGACTTAAAATAGATCAAAGGCCCAGCAGGCCGCAGAAGGAGAGGTCCAAAGAGTGACCCAGGAGAGGTAAGTTACGCTCCACTCTATAAAAGGCTGTTGCAGATGATTTTTTCAAATTATACAAGACAGATATCCAGCAGCTATGTGTGGGAAAGAATATTAAGGGTGTGGTATAATGGGGGAAAGAGCATAAAGTTGGATGGAGCTGAATTAATTGGTATTGGCCCATGAAGACATTTTGCTTTAACTGCAGTTCAAGGGGGTTATAAAGGGCTCTAGCAGTTTGGTTGGTTAGCTGAAACATGCATCAAAATGTGGGCTACAGGAAGTAATGTCGAAATGTCAGACCTGCCTTGTTCTAGTGGAGAGGGAGAAAAGGCTTAGGGAGATTGGAATGCAAGACTAGATTTGTCATTTAAGAACTGCTCTCCCACCATGCGAGTGTCCAGAAAACATGCCTTTTACCACAAGTGTGAGAAGCAAATTTTTGAAGGGATCCCCAGCATTCTTTGAGGAGCTCTGTGACCCCTCTTCTCTGTAGACCAGAACCTCCAGTGGGGACTGATGCCACTGAATTGGGAAACCTAAATGCAGTGGGAGTGACTGAATCCTTAGGTGGCAGGAGCCAAACAGTAGCACCGAATCTCCAAAGGCAAGGTGGTCGTGGTTGATATATCGGACAATAGAATCAAAAGCACAAACCGAATAGTCTATGGTATTGGTTAATTGATCACGGTTTTTCTAGAAGTGAAGTAGATGGGAGGCCTACTAAATTCAATCTTAAGAAATTTAATTGTGATGAAAAGTACATAACATAAAATGTACCATCTTCATTCTTTTTAAGTGTGCATCAATAGTTCTTAGTCACATTATTGTGCAGCCAGTCTCCAGAACGGTTCCATCCTGCAAAACTGAAACTCCATACGTGTTAAAGAACAAATCCCCATTTCCTCCTCTCTCTAAGTACTAGAAGCCACTATTCTGTTCTCTACTTCTATGAATTTGACCGCATTAGATAGCTCATATAAATGGAATCAGACAGTGTTTGTCTTTCTGTGACTGGGCTATTTCCCTTAGCTTAATGTCCTGGAGTTATAGCCATGCTGTCACCCGTGCCAAGTTTTTCAGGGCTGTGTAACATTCCACTGTACATATATTATATTTTGTGTAGCAATTAATTCATCAATGGACATTTGGGTCGTTTTCACTTCATGGCTATTGTAAATAATGCTGCTGTGAACATAGGTGCGCAAATATCTCTTTGAAATCCTGCTTGCAATTTTGTTGGATATGGACTCAGAAGTGGGATTGCTGATTCATACATGGTGATTCTAATTTTCATTTTTGAGGAATAGCTGCCCTGATTTCACAGCAGCTGCACCATTTTCCATTCCTGCCAACAGTGCACACGGGTGCCAATTCCTTCAAAACTCACTACCACTGGTTGTTTTCTGGATTTTTGTTTGTTTGTTTGTTTGTTTGATCTTGTTTTCCTTTTGAGTCTTTTTTTTTTCTTTTAGTGTGAATGCAGGATTTATTGAGAAGACACAAAAACTTCCATAGTGGTAGTGGACCCAAGGGGGCTGTTTTCTTTTTTTATGTTTTAGTAGCCACCTGAATGGGTATGAGGTGATGTTGCATTATGGTTTTGGTTTGATTTCTCTAATGACTAGTGACAGTGAGTGTCTTTTCATATGCTTTCTGGACATTTGTTTATCAGCTTTGTATGAATGTATATTCAAGACTATATCGGTATTCTCCTGAGAATCAGAACCAATATGGTGTGTGTGTAGAAAGAGAGGATTTTATTTAAGAAATTGGCTTAGTCAGTCATAAAGGCTAAAAATTCCAAAACCTGCAGGGTAGGCCAGCAGGTTGCAGACACTCAGGAAAAAATGGATGGTGCAGCTCCAGTCCCAAGGATGTCTGCTGGCAGAATTTCCTCTTCCTCAGGGGAGATCGGTCTTTTTTTATGCCTCCCACTGATGAATGAAGCCCACCCACACGGTAGAGTGTAATCTGCTTTACTCAAAGTCCACCAATTTGAATGTTAATCTCATCCAAAATGTTCCCCCAGAATCATCCAGAATAACGATTGACCAAATATCTAGGTACCATTGCCAATCTTATTTGACACGTAAAACTATTCATCACAAGTCCACCCATTGTCAACTTGGTGCCCACTTGCCTCACCTCAAAGCGTAATTAATATCCACATAAAGACAGTAGCAAGGATATAATTCCATCTAACATAATACAATTCTTGTGTGTACAAACAAAAACACACTCTCTCTTTAGAAAAAGATGCAAAGTTTTTAAAGTGTTGCCATCTTCTCTCCTTGATAGCCTGTTACTCAAGTATGTGCTGGAAAGTTAACAATGCTTACACACAACAGGGGGTAGTCAATATTTCTTATGTTACATGACAAGGGAATGAGAGAAGTGAGGAAACAAAGATATTTCTTGTATATGCGAGCATATTTATATCAAAATGAGAAAATACTCATGACTATTACAGTCCTCGGTTCTGCAAGTGGTCACGTGGTTGTAGCTGGTATTTGTCATTACCTTTTCCCACTACCTGCTATGTGTTCCTTTTGCCTTCAGCAAGCACCTCAACTGATCTTGGTTTTTACCTGCTGGGGTGATCCAAATCTTCATTCCCAAATGGTCTGGGACTTTAGTAGTCCTGTCTAAATTGAGCTATTGTAGTTTTCCATTGAATTTCTCATAATGCATGGTAATACTAAGATGTGTCCTAAGGATTGCCGTGCATCCTAGACAGAGTCTTACTTACCCCATTGTGGAGTTCCATTCCTGCCAACCGTGCACACGGGTCCCAATTCCTTCAAACCTAACCATCACTAGTGCTTTTCTGGATTTTTGTTTGTTTGGTTGGTTGATCTTGTTTTCATTTTGAGGTTTTTTTTTTTTTAATGTGAATGCAGGATTTATTGAGAGGACAGAAAAGCTTCCACAGTGGTAGTGGACCCAAGGGGACTGTTTTTTTATTTTTTTTAGTTTTTAGTAGCCACCTGAATGGGTATGAGGTGAGGTTGCATTATGGTTTTGGTTTGATTTCTCTAATGACTAGTGACGGTGAGTGTCTTTTCATATGCTTTTTGGGCATGTGTTTATCAGCTTTGGTAAATAAATGTATATTCAAGTCGATATTGGTATTCTCCTGAGAATCAGAACCAATATGGTGTGTGAATAGAAAGGAAGGATTTTATTTAAGAAATTGGCTTAGTCAGTCATAAAGGCTAAGAATTCCAAAACCTGCAGGGTAGGCCAGCAGGCTGCAGACACTCAGGGAAAAATGGATGGTGCATCTCCAGTCCCAAGCATGTCTGCTGGCAGAATTTCCTCTTCCTCAGGGGAGATCAGTCTTTGTTTATGCCTTCGACTGTAACTACCTTTTTTGCCTCTTGAATCAGAGGCATGAGGAGTTCTAGTGGCTGGATGACAGTCTTAACTCCTAGTTCAGTGGAGGCGTTGATGCGTCTCTTTTGGAAGTACTCCTCCCGCTGGAGCCAAGACCTCCAGGGCAGCAGAGCCTAAAATCGTGGGAATAGGAAACAAAAATTTTTCTAATGAGTCAATTTCCATGATAGTGGGTAGTGGTACTCCTACTTGCATCCCTTGATTCCTGGGCCCATGAATCTTGGCTATGGGAGATATCGTATCATAAACTGGACACTCAAGCAGAACATAGACAGCCTCCTGGAAAACATTTCCCCAGCCCTGCAAGGTGTTGTCACCTAGCTGAAGTTGTAACTGAGCCTTCAAATGTCTACGGCACCACTCTGTCAACCCAGTTGTTTCGGATAATGGGGGACATGGTAAGATTCATGAGTTCCATAGTAAGTGTGGACCCATCGCCACACTTGTCACTTTTTTTTTTCTGTGCAGTGAGTCTGCAGTGACAGTAGTGGAGGGAGCGAATTTCCTTGGGCAAAGTGGCGGGAGTGCTATGTGTTTCTCTCCTTACCTCCATGAGTTGCTTATTCCCCCTCACCCCCAATATTGTGAGAAGACCTCTGTGAGAGTTTTATACGAGGTCCCTGCAGTTAGAGGAACAGTGAACAGATGTTTGACCCATGCCTGTGAAAGCTAAAGGTAAAAGACAGTAGCCAAGCTGACCATCTGGCAGGAAAACAAAGAGGCAAGGCTTTGCTTTTGCTACGGATGGGGGAGTGATTATTTCATGGAGCAGGAAAGGAGCATGCGGCAAGGGAAGCCTGCGTGGGTCATTTACAAGGGAGCCCGGTCTCAGGAAGCATCCGGCTAGGGAGAAGACGGCCTCAACAGGAAGAGCAATGGGACGCTTTCGTTGACTGAAGCCAGCGTTCTCGGTGGGGGTGGCATCGCTCCGTCTGTGGCTCCGCGGCCAGATGTACTCAGTGAGGCATTCTCTATGGAGCCCACGGAGGCCTTTGGTGAGTGAAACGTGCTTTGACTGTCTGCCAGGCACAGGAGGCCCAAGCCAGTCACGACAAGCAGCAGCCCACAGGACCTTTCCTCCCCATCCACGCCTCCGATTCACGGTTCCACTCTCAGCCCAGCTGCAAACCGGGAGTCAGAAAGAGACTGCAGCGACGGGGTGCTGCAGAAGGGGGCGATAGTGGAGGAGTGCAGCACATAGCAGGGAAAATGGAAAGATCGACCACATCCCCTTACTGAAACAGAACAGGGGATCGCTTTCACTTTCAGTGAAGCTGGAGTTTGATTACCCAGCTGAACCCCTGGTTGAGCCTAAAGGCAACCAAAAGACGCTTTCTCTAAGAGCAGCTGAGTACGTTTTGGGATCTGCCCAGATTCCATCCAAGAGCAGGGAAGAAACAGCCTTATGAACAGGATTTAAGGGGCCATATGGGAGGAATGAAGAGACGTTTCACTAATGTTTTTAGGTTATTGTTTTGTTCTGTTTTCTTCTCGAAACCTTGGAATATAGTTCTCTCAACATGTGCTTAGGTATGAATGTGCCATGCACTTTAACAACCTTGTGGTTTTAGTACTATTACTGTCCAGATTTACCAATTATTGATATGCTATTTAGTAAATGGCCCGTAGGTGTCAGCTGCTCTATTATAATGAGGACACGGTGACAAAGAAGATGACCTAAGGGCGAGACTTAGAGCTGTTCAATGTCTGGCCCACTGTCACCCAGCTTAGGTAAGGTACAAGCTTGACTGTGATTGGCCCATCCTTGGCAAGACTTGTTCCTTGCCTTGTTTCTGGTGTCTGCTCCAGTATTGCCCCAGACATGCCTCTCCTGACCATCCTAATACCGGACCCCTTCCCGCAGGCACACTATACCCTTACACTTTTCATTGCTTCTCAAAGTACTTCTTACAGTTGAGGCTCCATTTTCTTACAAGCTTGGTTACTTATTGTCAGTCTCCCGCAGCCAGAATGTTGCTCTGGGCAGGAAATTTTGTCTTGGTCACTGACCTGGCCCCAGCACCGAGAACCAGGTTCTGGCATAAGGTTGACATTCTTGGAAGGGAGGGTCCTTTGAATCTCAGCATAAACTGCAGCTCCTCCTGACCCAGTTCCTATGCTCTCAGTTCGCTCCTGCTTTGGGGGACTTCCTGCTATAATACTCAGTACTACGCGTGTCCTGACGTATATTCCACTTCATTGAGTCTCCTTACCTGTGGGCCTCCACTACGAGATTGTAAGGAGTCTACATCTCGCTCATTATCCAGTATAGCCGAGCATGCCGCAGAGACCCTGACTCACAGTACATACTTAGAAAATTTAGTTGGATCAAACGGTTAATTAGAATGAACTTGAGGTGTGTGGAAGACCAATAAACGTTAGTAAGGAGGCAACTAGGCTTCTTTGGAGTAGGCAATTTGTAAGTTTTTGTGGCATTCACTTTTGATTTCCATGTTACATTTAATATAATCCGAATATTTTGGATGATTTCTGTGTTCCTTTCAACCCCCTCCTCAATCCCATCGACCTCCTTTCCTCCCTGAAGGCAACCATTGTCATGATATTGTTTGTGGCTTTATTTCTAAGTTGGAATCTCACTCTGCCACCCCAGCTGGAGTGCAGTCACATGATCACAGCTTCCACACCCTCAACTTTCTGGAATCTAGTGGTCCTCCTGCCTCAGCCTTCCGAGTAGCTGGAACTGCAGGCACATGCCACCACACCCAAAATTTCTTGATTTACTGTAGAGACAAGGTCCCACTAAGTTGTCCAGGCTGGTCTCAAACCCTTGGGGTCAGGCAATCCTCTCACCTCTGCCTCCCAGAGTGCTGGGATTACAGGTGGAGCCACCACACCTTGCAGTTTTCATGATATTGGTGCAGCTCATAATTTCATACTTCTATTTCACAAAAACTTAGCCATAAATGATAGACTTACGCTGAGTGTTAAGCCTGGGTTAACATCGTGGTTCCACAGGAAAATGGGTGACTCTGTGATGTTCCTCAGCAGCAGAAACAACAGAAGCACGGCCACTGGGTCTGCCTCTCATTGCCCCTCCTCCTGCGAGTGAACCTAGCTCCTGCCCCAACACCGAGACCCTTCAGGTATGCATTTTTGGCCATAGAAATTGACTTTCGGTCATGAAGCCTGACATGCTGTGTGTATCTTCAGCTCCCTTTGTCCTCTGTGGTTTGCATCTGCTATTGATCCATAGAGGCAGTGCTTTCACTTTTAGGCAAGGATATATCTTTTTTTGCTTCATTGCAAAATATAAATCCTCTGTCATTGTGGTGGGCCAAAGGCCTCCGTGGTAAGATGCTATCTGTACTCTCTTTTGGTGTTACCTGTTTTTAAAGGCAAAGAAAATCAGAATTCCCTTTGAATTGTTGATCTGATGATTTCCAGGTTGAATTAGGAGAGGAATTTCAAGGACAAGAATGCCTGATGACATCCAGTTGAATCAGTAGAGAGATTTCAAGGACAAGAATGTTTGGTGGCCATTGCATTGCTAAGCTATTGTGTGGCCATGTGTTCTTTGAACTATGACCAGGCCATGTTTTCTTAAGCTTTGGCCTCCTTCCCTACCTTGTGGAGGTGAATCTCTCTTTCTCTCTAATTTACTTTCTGAGTAAGCTATATTCTTTAAAAAAAAAGAATGCTCGGCTATCCTAATTTCACTTGTATGATAGGAAATAGAAAGCGGTAAGATTTCAGGAGAAAGACTTGCTGCCCTGGAGGTACATCTGGGTTCCTGTGCAAGACTTGGCCCTGACTGTCAACATGAGGCTGAAGGTGTGCTGTATTGCCGGCCAGAGAGGGAGGCAGGCCTGGAGGTGTGGTCTGTGCGCTGACATCCACACTCACCCTCCTTTCTGTGCAAATCTCATCAGAGAGGGGCCTCCAGCCCACTGTTAACCGGCTGCTCCTCCAGGGTCTTCTGGTTCCTACCAACTCCCTTGTAGTACTCCCATCCTCCCGGTAAAAAAGCCTTCTGGTATTATCGACTGGTGCAGGATCTGCGGATAATCAACTCTGCCGTAGTACCATTGCATCCAGTGGTCCCTAACCCATATACTCTCCAATCTCAGATACCCCCCACTACCACTCATTTCACAGTCCTGGACCTTAAAGATGCCTTCTTCACCACCCCCTTACATCCAGACCCCCAGCCACTCTTTGCCTTTACTTGGGAGGATCCAGACACCCACAGGACCCAACAATTAACCTGGACGGTCCTGCCTCAGGGATTCCGTGATAGTCCCCACCTGTTCGGCCACCCGTTGGCCGAGGATCTGTCCTCTTCTGACTCTGGGTGTGGCACTCTCCTCCAGTATGTAGATGACCTCCTCCTGTGCAGCCCCTCCAGGGAGGTCTCTCTCCGAGATACGGACTCCCTCCTTAACTTTCTAGCACAGCGGGGATACAGGGTCTCCCCTTTCAAAGCTCAACTCTCTACCCCACAAGTCACCTACCTAGGGGTGGCCCTGACCCCCACCTCCAAGGCCCTCACGGTGGCCCACACCACCTCCATCAGGGAACTCCTACCCCTCGCCTCAGGTGCTGAAATCTTGTCGTTCCTTGGGCTGGTGGGCTTCTTTAGGCATTGGGTCCCCAATTTCGCTATACTTGCTAAACTGCTATATGCTGCAGCTAAGGAAACTCCCACCGGCCCCCTCACTTCTCCCTCAGCTGTAGCCCACGCCTTCGAGACCGTGCGAGACACGCTCCTAGCCTCCCCACCCCGCTTATGCTTCCTGACTTCCGCGAGCCTTTCCTCCTGTTCACCGAGGAAAGAACTGGGACGGCGACCGGGGTTCTGGCCTACCAGTGGGACCCTCACACCGACCGGTCGCCTTCCTGTCCAAACAGTGGGACCCCACCATCCAGGGATGGCAGCCTTGCCTCTGGGCACTGGCAGTGGCGGCCTGTTTAACCAAGGAGGCTCTAAAGCTTACCCTTCAACAGCCGGTTACACTCTACTCCCCCCACAGACTCCAGGACCCCTTGGGTCATAAGTCATTATCCTTATTAAGCCCTTCTTGGGTCCAGGAGTTCCACTTTCTATTCATCGGACACCTCCAAGTGTCTCTTCGTTCATCACTGCTTCTAAATCCAGCTACTCTCCCTCCCTCCTCTAGCTCCTCAGTTTTGCCTGAACATTCCTGTGTGGAGCTGGTAGAGGCCCTTAGCCCCCTCGCACGGGACTCTCTGACCAACCTCTGTCTAACCCTGATCTCACATTCTTCATAGATGGAAGCTCAACTAGGGGGCTGGACGGAGGCCGCAGGGCAGCCTATGCAGTAGTCTCTCCTCCCACCGTGGTGGAAGCTGCCTCACTGCCACGGGGAACTTCTTCCCAAAAGGCAGAGCTGGTGGCACTCACCCGAGCATTACAGCTGGCAAAGGGCCGCAGGGCCACTATATATATCGATTCTAAGTATGCTTTCCTTATCGCTCATAGTCATGCAGCGACCTGGAAAGATAGGGGGTTCTTAACCACCCGGGGAACTCCGGTGGTCAATGGTAAGGCCGTTCAACCTTTACTCCAGGCCCTACAAGAGCCCAAGGAGGTAGCCATCGTCCACTGTCGAGGCCATCAGACGGGCACAGACCCTGTCACCCAAAGGGAAACCCCCTGGCTGACACCACAGCCCGCCGACTTACCTCAACCCAGGACGCCACCCCTGTCCTGTTTCTTTCCCCCTCCCTAACTCCCAGGTACCCAGAGGACCGACAACAGCAACTCCTCAGCCAGGGTGCCGTGGCTGCGCAACAGGGGTGGGATATACCTCAGAGACAAGATAATCCTTCCCCAGACACAGGCAAAAGAAATCGTGGGCACAGTCCACCAGTCTTTGCACATTGGTCCCAAGGCCATGCACAGGTTTATTTCCCCGATTTTCTCACCGCAGGGTCTCCGAGAAACCATCAACCAGGTCCATATGGTCTGTCAAACCTGTGCATATGTTTCCTCTCAAGGAGCCCTCTGGCGCCGGATGGCGGCCCACCAGCTGCGGGGGTGTCTCTCTGGACAGGACTGGCAGGTGGACTGCACTCATATGCCAAGACACAAAAAATACCAATACCTGCTGGTAATGGTAGATAACTTTTCAGGTTGGATCGAGGCCTTTCCCACAAGCCGGGAGATCGCCTCGGTGGTGGCTGAGACCTGGGTGGAGCACATCATCCCCCGCTTCGGCCTCCCGATGTCCATCCAGTCAGACAACAGCCCAGCATTCATTTCCAAAAGCACTCAGCTGGTGGCCGAAGCCCTCAGCATCATCTGGAAACTTCACATCCCCTACCGCCCTCAGTCCTCGGGTAAGGTGGAATGGGCAAGTGGCCTCCTGAAGGACCAACTAGCCAAACTTTCCCTGGAGGTAAAACTTTCCTGGCCCGCTTTGCTCCCTGTTGCCCTCACTAGGGTGCGTGCGGCTCCCCGGGGGCCGGTCAGCCTTAGCCCGCCTGAATTGATGTATGGTAGGCCTTTTCTCATTAACACCGGCCTTCCTACAACTGCTCCGCCACCAGCCTCCTACCTGCCCTACCTCTCACTCCTCCGACACCTCCTACGAGAACATGCCAACCAAACCCTGCCCCAGGCCAACTCCACGTCTGACCCGCGGGCAGCCGTCATTCTACAGCCTGGTGATGAGTTTCTCCTTCTAGAGCTCCAACCCCGGTCCCTTCAACCTCGCTGGACGGGACCTTACACAATAGTCCTTACAACTCCTGCTGCGGCTAAACTTTTAGGGCACCCCTCAATTCAAGCAGGCCCCTCCAACAATGAAATGTGGGAATCTAATGAGGTGGGACCCCTCCGGTTAGAGTTTAGTTGTATTGATGCTAGTAAGCCTAACCAATAACTTTATGACGACATGGGGAATGACCGATTGGACTTGCAACCAATGCGTCTCTGCAGGAAAGCCCCAACTCTACCAGCTGGTTCCCCGTACGTGCAATCATCAAAAATTTTCATGCCAACTAGGAAAACAAAAGTACTGGGCTGCAGTAATGTTAAGAGATTTCCAAGTGGGCTGCCCAGGCGGCAGTGGCACAGTCTGCTGCTGGGAGCAAGACACCCCCACCAGATCCTCAAGGAAAGATACCCCCTTGACGCACCGAGTGTTCAACCTCCCATTCTTTGGTCCAGGCACCTTGCTACGAGCAAGCCTCGGTCTGCCTCAGACCAACCAACCAACAGGCCTGGACGGGACGGAGCGTGGGACAACGCACTGGGTATTCTTGTCCCCGGGGACCAGGGACAAGAGATCTGCTGGACCCTCAGACCTCCTGTGGGAAAATCAGACAGGGGAGGGGCGCAGGATGATGCAGAACAGCAGAACACCAAGCGGGTCATGGGAGAACTCATTCAACATTTCAATGGACCAGTGTTGGTGCGCTTCAACCTCCCAAAACCCCAAGGCCCTTATCAGACAAACCCGGAACTCCTTTCTGTCCTTAACAAAACCCAAACCCTGCTTAACCTTACTAACCCTGGCTTAGCAAAGGACTGCTGGCTATGCCTCAGGTCCCGGGCCCGTCCTGGGTCTCTCCTGTCCCGGTCACAGGAAATTGGACTCTCCCTATGCCTCCAACCCAATGTCCACCTTCACTACCGTGTTCTGACATCCCTCTCACACACGACTTGCCCGTGGCCCAGTGTATAACACGCAACGGCACCCTGGGGGTTGGATGGGCCCCCTCCGCCTCTGCTCACGATCACTCGTGGTCCAATCAAATAACACCCTCTGCCCCCCACTTAACGGGACTGCCTTTCTGTGCGGCACTACCGTCTACCCGGTCTTGCCCCTGACTGGTCAGGGTCCTGCATTCTTGTCATCCTCCTCCCCAACGTTGTAAGAGCACCCGGTAACCAAAGCCTGCCTGTCCCCTCGGTCGGTTCCTCAACGTCACGGGTAAGGCGGGCAGCTGAGCTCTTTCCTCTGCTGGTGGGGCTGGGTATTACCGTGGCCATGGGAACGGGAGCAGCAGGGCTGGGATCCTCACTTCACTTTTACAAACAGCTCTCCTCCCAACTGATCGAGGATATACAACAGGTGGTGGACACGGTCCTAGACTTACAAACACAACTAGATTCCCTGGCTGACATCATGGTCCTCCAGAATTGACGGGGACTAGACCTGCTAACAGTGAAAGAGGGAGGGATATAGCTATTTCTCTGGGAGGAATGCTGCTTCTATGCCAATAAATCAGGGATAGTCAAGGACAGAATTCAACAATTACAAGAAAACCTCCAAAAATGGAGAGAAGACCTGACCGGAGGCCCATTCTCTGGGTGCTGGCAATTCCAGCTCCTAGCGTGGCTTCTCCCTGTTCTGACTCCACTGATGGTTATATTTATCAACTTGTCAATGGCCCCATGTGTTTTTAGGCTCCTCCAACAGCGCCTGGCAGAGCTCTCTCAAATAACGGTCAACCAAATACTGTTACATTCATACGTGCCCCTTCCATCCGAATGACCTCTGGCCCCATATCAGCCTTAAGACCACCCTCCACGCCGCCCCTCTCCAGCAGGAAGTAACTAGAACGAGCCGGCGCCCCTATGACCAAAAGGCTGGAATGTAAGGCCGGAGGTACCGGAGGGCGGCACGGGCCTCAACAAGATGGCTCCAATCCGGGCCCAGGAGAACAATGGGCAAAAGTGAGCCAGCCAAAATGAGTAACCGGAACTAAGACTCCAGCCGCAAAGCTAGCCAGTACCTGTTACAGCGGCTCTAGCAACCCCGTTCAGCCAATCGTCAGCAGATGCGACAGCTGGCCCAACCAGTGATCGCTCTCTCTGATCCCCTCACAGCTTTCTCAGTGTGCCCTTTATAAACCCGTTGCCCATCTTGCTGGGCGTGACTTCTCGGGCCCACAGTTACATGGACCGGTGAACCTCGCCTGGGATTGCGCTAATAAATTTTTCTTGGCTCCTTTGTTGACGTTTCGCCTGGTCTGGTTTCATTTACCTTACACCTAGTACTGGTGGAATTACTGGGTTTCTAAGGCAACTTCTGCCCTCAGGAGCAAGTATGGAGAGGTGCTCTGAGACAGCAGTTCTCAAAGTGGGGCTGCTGGGGCATCAGAATACATGACAGCTTGTTAGAAAACGAATTTTTTGGCCCTACCCCAGACCAACTAAATTAGAAACTCGTGGGGTGGGGCACAGCAATCGGTGTTTACACACAATCTGGACTTTAGATGCTGCTCCGAGAGAAGAGGACCGTCAACGTGAACTAAGTTGAGGGGCTACAAGGAAAAATGGGATGTGATGTTGAAGGAAGGACTTGGGCACAAGGAGGGGATACTGGGTGCTAAAGCATGATGAAAGTCACGTTGTTAACAGCCTGGTTTGGCGTCAAGCATCCCTGAGCTGGAAGAGAAGAGAGAGGATTCACTCTCACTTAAAACAAGGTGAAGAAAGGCCAGCCGGGCTCGGTGGCTCAGCCTGTAATCCCGTGCCTTTGGGAGGCTGAGGTGAGTGGATTGCCTGAGCCCGTGGGTTCGAGACCCGCCTGGGCAGCGAGACCTCATCTCTACAATAAATCAAAAAATCAGCCGGGCGTGGTAGCGCGCACCTGTAGTTCCAGCTACTTGGAAGGCTGAGGCGGAAGGATCGCCGGAGCCCAGCAGGTTGAGGCTGCGGTGGCCGGGAGCGGCCACTGCACTCCAGACTAGGCGACAAGGAGACTCCAACTCAAAAAAAGAAAAAAAAAAAGAAAGGCCTTGAAGTGCGTCGTGTTGCCCATCGAAAGGAGACTGGATAACAAACATGTGGTACGTATGCACCTTGGAATATTACGTAGCCATAAGGAAGGACAGAATTATGAACTTCACAGCAACCTGGATGGACTCTGGGTCTACAATACCGAGTGATCTATCACGGAAACAAAGCACTGAGTACCACATGTTCTCTCATAAGCGGACCTTGAACAGTCATCGTAATCCTCTAAGAAAGGGATTGGCAGTAGTGCGAAACTGCCAGGGGAGAGAGGGTACACCTCATCAACAAGGGGACCTGCATAGTGAACATTTGCATACCTAACCCTGAATTGTACCCCACGTCTTCAAAATAAAAAAATTAAAAGTCAAAAAAGAAGGGCATTGAGGCCAAAGGGGGAAGTGGGGCTGGAAGGCCATGGGAACTGGGGAGCTGTTGAAGCTTTACAAATGGAAGAGTGACATGGTGACCACAGTGTTAGAGAAAAATCAATGCCTAAGTGGAACAGAAATGTCAATGTGGGATGTTTCGCCGCTCTCTAGGGACGCTTTCCTTGTGTTCAGCTTTTCCTGGGACTCTTCCACCTAAGAATGGGTAGAGGACGGGGGGTCTCCCAATCATACTGTACACAAGGACGAGAAGTGCTTAGGGAGGCCATGGCATCCCATGTAACAGGATGGTTTGCTTAGAGAGCTCAGGAATGGAATTTTTGCTGAAACGATGTCCTGAGAGAAGAATAGGTTTGGAGCCCTTCGGGAACAAAAATCACAAACAAACCAAAACCCAGACTATCGTAAGAAGGGATTCCTGGCCTTATAGGAAACAGGTAGAAGATCACCTGCCCCAAGCTCCAACATAGGAAATGCCACCAAAATAAGATCTTTACACTCCTGCTACTTACAGTAGAATGGGGCACGAGGTGAAGAAGGAAAACCAGGATAACTCCCTTGATGGAAACTGAGAACCTCCCCGAGGGAGGCCTGGGGACGGGCAGTATGGAACAGGGCAGTAGGGAACAGGCAACCCCCGCAGACATGAGACCCTCTGCCACCAAAGTCAGAGTTGCCTGAAGCATCTCCTGCAGCCCTCAGGTTGGAGTCAGTTCCTTCTTTCCATTCCAAGCCTCATACAGACGCCCAGAACTTGGGCAGATAACCGGAAATGTTTCTTGGCACTGCCTAGATCTTCCTCTCTACCTCATCCCTAGCTCCCAGTCCTGGAGCAGAATGGCTTCCCAAAGCCGGAGCAGCCTCCTTCCCGCCTTCCTTTCCCTGGGTTGCTCAGATCTGAGGGCGGCACGGCCCCTCCGTTCCTCCCAACCGTGGCTCCTGCCGGCTCTTCTCATATGTTCATGGTTGATCATCCTTGGGAGTTTTCCTGACTCCCTGGCCCTTCTTCCATAGCTGTGTCTCTTACCTGAACCCACAGTGGGGCAGGTGGCACGGAGGGAGAAGCGAAAGGTAAAGAAGACAAGAATCAGAACGGGAAGACTTAACTGCTGAGCCAGGGACAGGACTTTGTAGGAACACCCTTCCTCTACCTTAGAAACGCCTTCCTCCCCGGGACGGTCATCCCCGCGCCCACCTGCCTTCCATTTATTGCTTTACAGGGAACAGAGACACGTCTCTGTACGGACAGAGTACAGAGTACGGACAGCCTCGAATCTCTTAACAAAAGTTTAGATCACGATTCCTCTGTGTTCCTTCTCTCCCCTACCCTGGCTACCCACTCTTAGTTATTGTGTCCATTCCTCTGGGAACGGGGAAACACAGTAACAACTCACTAGGCCCTGTCCCTGAGCACCTGCTCCTCTCCTGCTCTGCGGGACTGGAAGCGGCAAGGTGACAGGCAGGGAGGGGCTGATTTGGCCTGCGGCAGAGAGAAGCAGGCAGTAAAACTGGAGGAGGCCGCTTAAGGGCAAAGAAGGAGCTGGAAGATACCCAGACAGGCCCAAGGGGAGAAGCCATGTCATTATTTGTTGGGAGGGAACGGTGGAGAACTGGGTCTGCACGAGGTAGCCTTGACCCACTCACTTGCTCTTGTGCCTCCGCAAGCAAAAGCACTCTGCTCCCTGAGTTCTTGACCCCCAACGTCAGGCCTTACAGACGCTTTCCTGAGTGGAAAAGACCTGCTGTCCTCTGCTCTCTAAGCCTCTTTCCCAACCTCTTTTCTAAGCCCACTTCTCCAGGAGCACAGAGGCGGCCATATGAACCCACACCCCTTCCACCCAGTTCAGGCTTCCTCAGTTTTTTCTCTGCCTATGGGATCTGGAGCTAAGAGCACTGTGCCTCTTCACTGTGTCCCGATAACGAGTAATCTGTCCATTTCTCCAACGCCTGAGTTTTTGTATGCTCTCTGGCTCTTCTCGTCTCAGAAAGGCAATTGAGTTCATGTCCCACAGCCATGTGCTGGGGAGGTGGTGGACAGGTATGCAGTAGAATCTCTCCCCTTTATCGCATTCTGCCACTTCTTTCCTTAGTGCTGTGTCCTCATGGGCACATGTATCTCCCTTTTTTCTGAGTTGGTGAAGGCTGATATGGCTAGTCAGGATGTATGGAGAACGGGTCTCCAGGAGACTGTATCACAGGGCTGAAAGGGAAGAAGAATGGGTCCTGACGAGACAGCCAGAAGCCCTGACTTCTTCTATTCCACAACCTTGGGGATGAGAATGTGCTTCTCCCTGGAGTCCTTGTGTTCAGTAAGTGGCATGATATACGCACTTGGAACAAGGAACCTCATTTCCCTTCCTGTTTCTGTCCAGATACATCTAAGTGCAATAACATCTTCCTGCCACCTGCCTTAAATAATTGATCTTTCCAAGAGGACCCGTGTTCCCTGCTCTTGACCCCGCCTGGCAGTGAAGACAGTGTAGATACGCTCTTGCACAATGAGCTGTGAAGCTAACAGGAATAATAATGGGGGTTGGCATCATTGGGGAAATGGAGTGCTCTTTCGCTGACCTGCTTTTGGGGACTTTGCTGGGTCTCATGAGTGGCAATAACCGCTGGTTCCACTGAGGCAGTATTTCCATGAATTTTTGAGTTAACCCCTCGTTTCTGAAAGCTATATAATTAAATGTCCTATGAATGGTGGTATAAGAGCAGCTGTAGGTTGCTAACATGGACTCGCACAAGGAGAACAGAGTCCTCCGCGGGAAGCTGCATGTCCGCTTCTTAGTTCCAAGGGCACCACATGAGTTTCTGGAAGGGATGGTGGGGCGGTCATAGGGTCCACCTTTGGGAATATAATAGCATCCCTTCTTCCTCTGGGCTGAGTCTTTAATTCTTTTTAGTGGCCATACTATACGGTCGCCTCTCTCGTTCTTATTTCAAGTTCATTAGTTTGAGGATGCACCTAACAGTAAACTGTCCGCCAGAACTCCACCCCTAGCCATCGTGTCCTCTTTATTCTCAGGCACCTTAAGTTGGGGCTTTCTAGTGTATTTTGGCTCTGTTACTCGGGAGCACTGCATCTAGCGGATCTGTGCATGAAGGCTGGCTGGAAAGGAGCACTTCTAGAAGGAACATCATGCCAGAAGGCTGTCCTTCTGGCCATGATGGGACTGAAAACCAGCTACAAATGATGAAAAACCCATTAAAGAAGAATGCTTAAACGGTGAACAAGTAGACAAAGTTTATTTTCTTTTAAAAATAACTAGCCAGAAGATGAATGAAGAGTATTCCAAATGCTTCTGGAACATCTAACTGTGACCAGTCCCCATGAGAGGCATGTTGACGTGTGCATCTCGATTAAGTGTCACAGCAGCCCTGAGTGGTAGGACAAATTAGTCCCATTTTACGAGCCTGAGAACAGGCTTAGAAAGGTCCCTTGGTCGATAACAAATATCTGAAGGCATCGATTCCCAAAAAAAGTGAACATTAGCCATTTCTGGGTGATCTGGCAACAAAGTTGTTTTGGTAAATATTTAAATCCCAAATGAAATGTTTTCATTACAAAGAAAAATCCTGTGAAATACTAAATAAACAGATAGAAACCTTGGCCAATATTATAAACCGGATCTGACATGAATATAGATCCATGTCTTTAAACTTCCCTTGACATCATATTATCTTAAGAGATAGTCACTAGGGCCCAGGGGCAATAGAGGAGAACCCACGGAATCAGAAAGCAGCCTCCATGTAGTCTGGCTCTGAATGGGGCTCTCACTGGTGGCCACAAACTTTACTTTGCTCTGACCCTTCACGATGTACCCTCCTGGTATCCGACGTGCATCCCAGGCTAGAAGGCCACAGAGCTCTCGCTGCCATTCTCCATGAATCAGTTTTGCAAAATCTCCAGACCTTCTTGCAGCGCATTCAGGTATATGTGGTTGTGGCTGAGAGACCAAAAAAATAAAAAAAAAAAAAGGGGTAGGTGGAAGGGGAGGCTCTCTTTTAGACCCGGAGCAGCACTGAACCGACTTGAAAACCACATAATGCAAGTCAAAAAGGGCCATTCGCCACTGCCCTGTACTTTCTACAGAGACAGATACCCAGATGAGCACACAGACTGCCTCCCTCGTCATTTCATTCCATAGGCCTTTATGGAGGAGGAGAGATACCAAGAGCTTGCAAGGACCCTAGGTCTGTGTGGGCATTCAGGCCTTCCCTTGCTGCCTGGAAACTTTTGACAGAAGACATTGCACTAGCGGGCACTCAGGAGAGAAGCAACTAGAATGCAGAAACTTCTCCTAGGGAAAGCACTCAATCCCTCTTTCTGCTTCAGAGGAAGCTCCCTGAGTCTTGGACTTGGCTCTTCTTGCATACTGAAGGATAGCCACTGAAACGGTCTCTAGCTTAGCAGTTATCGCTGGGCTCCCTTTGGAGGATCTAAGCACTCTTATTTTCCATCTCTCCTGAAAAACGATAATGAATGAGAGTAGAATTCACAGGCACCACATAGCTACCCAGCACCTACCCCTGAGGATTTAGATATCTGAGGGTGGTGAAGCGCTCAGTCACCAGATAAATACACATAGACAGACATCGAAAACTGTCTGATAACTATATTTCATGTTTTATCTACAAAATACTCTATGGACCAGTCTTGTGCTAGGCAATGAAAATACAGTGCTGAATAACAGAGACAGCTTGGATTCCTTTCCGTGAAATTTGACATGTACCCTTCCCAAACTTCCCGTTGATGACAGATTCCTATCACCGAGTCCCTCATAATTTTGCATTCGTTCATCACGGGTAGGGCCCAGCTCGCCACGGTGACTTTCTTCAGACAAGAGAGAGTCCATGCATCTCCCTTCTCCCGTGGAGTTTCTGGTGTCTAAGAAGACTCGATCGCCTGCTAAAGGTTCTCTCGCATATGCTACAAGTATAAGGCTGCTCACCTGTGTGGGTTCTCTGGTGTTTGATAAGGTGGGACTTCTGAATGAATCTTTCCCCACATTCATGACATCGAAAGGGTTTCTCTCCTGTGTGAATTCTTTGGTGTGTGTGTAGATTGGTGTTCTGACTAAAGCTTTTCCCACACCATGAGCATCTATATGGTTTTATTCCCTGGTGTGTCATTGCGTGCTTATTAAGGTCTGAACGCCATCGGAACCTCCTGCCACACTGTTGGCATTCATAGGGTTTCTGTCCAGTGTGAATTCGCTGGTGCTTAAAAAGACCAGAGCTAACTCTAAAGTCTTTCCCACATTGCTGACATTTAAAAGCTTTCTTCCCTGTGAGGCCTTCCCCATGAAGATCTCTATGTTTTGGAAGCTCTTGTTCACAAGTCCAAAGTTTATTTCTTCTCGTCCTTGGCAAAGCCTGAGGCCGCTTCTGGACCCTGTGTGCGTCGTCATGATTATCCTCGCCTGCTGTTTTTTGGGCAACTTTCATTCTGGGCCTTTTTGACACTTTGCGTCCCGATGTTGGTATTTCTGATGCAGAACCAGATGTGGAATGATAATTGCCAGTGTCATTCTTGAGCTTTAAACCTGTTAGAATAAACAGAAAAATAAGTCACCTGTGACCCAATGCAAGAAAACTACACATGGAAAGAAAGAGACAGAGAGAGAGGGAGGGAGGGAGGGAGGGAGAAAAGGAAGAAAGAAAGCAAAGAAATTAACAAACAGAGACAAAAGTCGGGGAGGACTGCTTTTCAAAAGTAAAGGAAAAAGTGGTTTCTGGTCCACTGTCAGAACAAAATGGTGTAGACCCACTTCTCCTGATCCTTCAAAAGGCACAAAAAACTCATTACATACTGAAATAGAACCAAAAATAATTCTAAAAAGTGGTAAGAAAAAGGCAAACTGGTTCGTGTCCCCAGAACCGGAAGCATACATGTAGCAGACCCCAGATACATAGGTTTCCAGCCCTCCGCTTCTCATCAGAAGGCTGTTTGGGTGGGCTTCTTCCCTCCCCAGTCTGAGTGGAAAGCCTTCTGGCAACATCACACAAACCATAAACAATTGGCAACGGGGAATGGACTGGAGTCCCGTCAACGGCAAGTGGCCAGGAGAGGTACTTGCCTTCCATACTGAGCTGAAGACTCTCTCCAATCACAGCTGAGAGATACAATGATGCGTGAGCAAGACTGGCAAGAAAGATCCAGGTACATCACAATGGAAAGGAAGCCTCTTCAATAACAAAGATATGAGAATCCTGCGACTCAATAGCAGATGCCAAAGAGAAAGGGAGAATTGGCAAAAGGGATCCAGCCACAACAAGTGGCCCGGCCTAAGAAGCCTCTTCAACCCCAGGGGTCCGAGACTCCCCTTTCTTACTGAGAGATACCCTGGCCCCCAAAAATTGCCTTTAACACCCTCAGGCAAAACCAGCAGGGGCCTATGGGAGCCCTGGCAGTACCAGATAAATCAAAGAGACCAAAATAACAACATAAAGCCTCTGAACATTAAACTGTCACTGAAGGCATGCCCCACAAGAGCAAGAAAGAATGTGCATGCTAAATCTAACAGGCTGACTGCCTGCTAAAACACAAGATTTAAATAGGACCCAGACTCTCCTAACGTAATTGACAAAATGATCAGAATACAACTATAAAAACACTCATCGAACCAAAAAAATGACCTGAGTGAAAAAAGGAAACTCTGACAAAAATGAACAAACTAAAAAATCACACCCAGCAAAAAAAATAAAATAAAATAAAAAATCAGGCTGGGTGCAGTAGCTCATGTCGGTAGTCCCAGCACTTTGGGAGGCTGAGGCAGGAGGACTGCTTGGGCCCAGGAGTTCAAGACTAGCTTGGGTAACATAATGAGATCTTATCTCTAAAAATATAAAAAGTAGTAATAACGAACAGAAA
>JAPVLO010001817.1:0-53605 GCA_027257055.1 Cephalopachus bancanus | reverse complement strand
TCCCCTTAAAAACAAAGGGGAAAAAAGGGGGGTTTTTTTTCGTGTCCTGTCCCTGGACTGAGAACACCAGTGTCACCATCCCCCTACTAGTTACAATGTCACCATCCCTCTTCTACATAGGGTATCACTGACCCACTCCTACTTAGTGTGTCACCATCTCTCTCCTACTTCCAAGGTGTCACCATCCCTCTCCTACTTAGGGTGTTACCATCACTTTCCAACTTAGGTTGTCACCACTCCTCTTTGACTTTGAGTGTTACCATCCCTCTCCTACTCAAGGTATCACCATTCCTCTCCTACTTAGTGTGGGTGTCACCATCTCTCTCTTACTCTGTCAAGGTGTCTTTATCCCTCTTCTACTTAGGTTGTCTTCATCTCTGTCCTCCTTAGGCAAGGTGTCATCATCGGAGATGAACCTCATGACTAGAAAATACAGGAGGAGGTATTTCCTACCTCAGGTCTTTGAAAAGTGCAAGATGGAGACTCAAGCCTTAGGAGACTTCCCAAGGACGCGTGGCTAGAAGGCACAGGAGGAGGACATAAACTCCGACCTCAGGGCTTTAAACTCTGTCCATTTTACCATGTGTAACCTCCATACAATCTAGTGGCAGCAGCAAACCACACCCCAAAGTGTCTCTGCACTTGGTATCATTCTTACAAGATCTGACTCAAGTTCTGGAGTATCGGTGGCCTGCTCTGGGGCTCAGGTGATCAGGTGGGACACTGAGTGGGGAAGCGAGACTTTGCTGCCTGCTGGGCAAGCTGGAGCCTGGCATTAGCCTTTGAGGCCTGCCAAGAGCCAAACACCCTAGAAGACCCTGGGGAGCATGGCTCTCGGGGATCAGCACCCTTGGTGTGGACATTACTCATGGGTTCCAGTACCAAACACAACAAGAAGATGGCTTGTGAGCTAATGGGGATTACTGTCCTCTCTCTGGTGAGCTCCTCTGTTATTGTGACTGCAAACACAACCTCCCATGTTGACCTCCAGCACTGCAGCCTGGTATGTCCAGTTGATAATGTGCAGATGCTGCAGACTGGATGTGTCTGGACAGGACTAAGAAGCCCCATCCCCAATCTTCCTCTCCCCAGGTTTCTCCATCCACCAACATATAAGCTCAAACCAGATACCTGGGCATCACCTTGGACCATCCTATCTCCTCTCACTTCCTTTTCCCAATCCCTCAGCAAGAAGGGTAACCGTACCTCTAAAAAGTCATTGAATTCTTTGTCTTTGCCCCACCAGTGCTGCAACTCCCTCCTCTACTGTTTGAACAATTGCAGTAGCATTCCAATCTGTGTCCCTACAATCCATGTTTCTTGAAGCAGTCAGAGCTTTTTTTCTTTAAGTGAATATTCTATTTTATCCCAATGCAGGGAACAAACTACTTTTGTTTGTTATTTTAGTCCAAGTGCCAAGCATACGAGGGGGATTCCAAAAAAACTAGAGTTATCTTTTGGTGAGTGGGACCCTTGTAGTACATTCAAAATTTGTGTCAGATCAAATACTCAACCAAAGTTTTGTTTGTTTTTTAAGCTACGGTCTCACTCTGTCACCCAGGCTGGAGTGCAATGGCATGATCAAGGCTCATGGCAGCCTCGACCTCCTGGGTTCAAGCAATCCTTCTGCCTCAGCCTCACGAGTAGCTGGGACTACAGGTATGTGCCACCACACTCAGCTATTTGTTTGATTTATTGTAGAGGTGAGCTGGTCTTGGACTCCTGGGCTCACCTTGGCCTCCCAAAGTGCTGGGATTATAGGTGTTAGCCACCACACCTGGCTAACCATAATTTTTTTTTTTTGAGTTAGAGTCTCACTCTGTCACCCAGACTGGAGTGCAGTGGCCATTCCTGTTCAAGGCAGCCTCGAGCCTCTGAGCTCCGGCAATCCTTCCGCCTCAGCCTTCCAAGTAGCTGGAACTACAGGTGCGCGCTACTATGACTCGCTGATTTTTGATTTATTGTAGAAATGAGGTCTTGCCAAGTTCCCCAGGCAGGTGTCAAACCCGCGGGCTCAGGCAATTCACTCACCTCAGCCTCCCAAGGTGCAGGATTACAGGCTGAGCCACCGAGCCCGGCTAACCATAATATTTTATCTGGAAGTTTTGCAGTGGTTGCATCACAGTTGTCAGAAGAAATGTCTCAAGTTGTGGCGAATAGGTCACTGGTTCTTTCACCATGACAATGCGCCTGTCTACCCCATGCTGAGTGTTCAGCACCTTTTGATTTAAAAAATGGCATGACCCGCATGCTCTACCCTCCCTATTCACCTGATCTCACCCCAAGCAACTATTTTGTTTCCCTGGAAACAAAAGTCCTTAAAGTGAAACATTTTGCTGATGTGGAAAAGGTAAAACACAAAACAGCAGAAGCACTAAAAAGGATCAAAATTGATGAGTTCAAAAAACTGTTTTGAGCAGTGGAGAAAGCTTCTCAATAGGTGTATTGGATCAAAAGAAGAGTACTTTGAAGATGACTGAAACGTAAGAATAATTACACAATGTATTATAAATAAACTCCATTCTTTGGGAGGTCCCCCTCGTAAACCTGGCACGTGGGTGATATGTTTATGTAATTGAAAAAATTGAGGGACTTCATAATTATTAGAGAAGTCTTGGGCTGAGGCTTTCAGGGGGCTGACATGCTGTTATGCAGGAGAGAACAAGGGATGGAGAAAATTGGGTCATTATCTCCTAGGGGAAGATGTATTGAGGAATTCATTTTTGGGTGTTGAACTAGTGTCAGAGGTTGAGAGACTGGCCCGGGTTCCCAGGGACTGTGTCTGTGCTGGAATTAGAATCTGGCTCACTGGACTCCCACTTCAGTGCTCTTTCTGATATGCATTGTGAGTCCCTGAGCAGAGGTGTCAGAAAGAGTGTGATACAAATAGAAAAGGACTGTGAGCCGGGCTCGGTGGCCCAGCCTGTAATCCCGCGCATTTGGGAGGCTGAGGTGAGCGGATTGCCTGAGCCCGCGGGTTCGAGACCCACCTGGGAAGCAAGACCTCATCTCTACAATAAATCAAAAAATCAGCCGGGTGTGGTAGCGCATGCCTGTAATTCCGGCTACTTGGAAGGCTGAGGCAGGAGGATCGCTGGAGTCCAGCAGGTCGAGGCTGCGGTGGCCGGAGCGGCCACTGCACTCCAGTCTGGGCGACAGAGTGAGACTCCAACTCAAAAAAAAAAAAGAAAAGGACTGTGTAGCTGAGCCTGGAGGAAAGGTGGTGCCTGAGGGCCAACTTGTTGACAGCAAATGAGTCCCTTTGTGGGAAGACTGAGGCAGAGAGGAACCTGTCCTTTTGAGCCTTGCCCCTCAGAACTTTGCTTACCAGAATCGAGGCAAGCAGATGCGAATCAGAAAACAGACCAGGGAATGCAGCCAACGGGAATGCTGGACCATTTGTGCCTGTCAGGTCTTGCTTTATTGAGCAGAAAGACTTTCTTCAGAATAAGCACCATCACCAAGCTGACCTGACAAGTTCTGCCTGTTGAATGGCGAATCTGCTTAAAAGGAGAGTGGTCTTTAGGGCCAGAGGGCATGTACTGAAGCTACATTTTTTTTTCTTTTTTTATTGAAGTTTTATTTTTATTTATTCATTTTTTAAATTTTTAAATTTTCTTTCTTTTTTAAAACATATTTGTTATTTTAAAATTGTGGGGTACAGTTAAGGGTTAGGTATACAAATATGCATTATTCAGGCACCCTTGTTGATAAGGGGTGTCCCCCCGTCCCCAGATATTGACTACTGTTAATCCCACTTCCCTTCCCTTCCCTGCCCCCCCAATAGTTTCCTGCCACTGTCAATCCTTTTCTAATAGTATTATGATGATAGATGTTCAAGGTCCACTTATGAGTGAGAACATGTGATACTCAGATTTGTTTCTGTGAAAGATCACTCAGTATTATAAACTCTAGCTCCATCCAGGTTGCCGCAAAATTCATGATTTTGTTCTTTTTTATGGCTGCATAGTATTCCATTGCGTATATGTACCACCTTTTTTTAATCTAGTCCTCTTTTGACGGACAGCATGGTTGGTTCCAGGTTCTTGCTATTGTGAACAATGCTACAAACAACCCCATTACAAAGTGGGCAAAAGATATGAACAGACACTTCTCAAAAGACATACGAGCAGCCAACAGACACATGAAGAAATGTTCAACCTCACTAGTCATCAAGGACATGCAAATTAAAACTACATCGAGGTACCACCTAACTCCAGTCAGAATGGCCATTATCAGTAACTCAAAAAAATAACAGATGCTGGAGAGGATGTGGTGAAAGAGAACACTTCTACACTGTTGGTGGTAGCGTAAACAAGTGCAACCTCTGTGGAAAGCAGTGTGGGATTCCTAAAAGTTCTAAATATCAACCTCCCATATGACCCTGCAATACCCCTACTGGGAATATACCCTGAAGAACTCAAATCACTCTATAAAGAAGCTACATTTTAATTATAGATTAGAATCCGGTTCACCTAACTCTGAATTGTACCCCACATCTTCAAAATATTATCAAGATGTGGGGTACAATTCAAGGTTAGATAAACAAATGTTGCATTATGCAGGGATGCGGGTCCCAGTGGGAATCACGTCCTGGGAGGGTTTGAGCCTGGAGTGTGCTCACGGGTCTGTCCCTGCGGGCACGCGGGCGCCTCTGTGAGCTCGCCCTTCCCGAAGGCCTCAAGACACCGCTGAGATCGTGACGGCCATCCGGCGCACGGGCCCCTGGTTGCCTTGGCAGCGATCACCAAAGACTCCGGAAGGAGGCCATGGCCGTGCTGGCGGCAGGGTGACCGCGGGCCGCCCCCCAGGGACACACAGCCACGGGGCTTAGGCAGGTCTCCAGGTCTGGCGCCTCCTGTTGCATCGACAGGCGTGAGGTTGGCGAGGCATCCGGGCGGCATGGGCAGGAGTCCTCGGACACCACCACCCCAGCCCCACACAGGGACAGGCCGCTCGGACGCTCCGGGCGGCGCCTGGCACGCCACTTCCGCCTTTCCGCCCTACTGCGCGCCTGGCGCCCCCTTGCGGCAGAAGTGTGGGCGGCGTCTGCGCGGAGACCGAGATGTCGGGCAGCGCGGAGGGCGCGGCGGCGGAGGCGAGCGGAACCCTTGACCGCGAGGAGCCAGCGTGTGAGAGGCCTGGTTTCGCCTGCTCTCCGCTTGTTCCCCATTGCCCTCTGCTGCGCTCACCGCCCGGCCCCGCCTGCCTCGCGCCGCTGCGGACAGCTCCTCCTCGCCCGTGCGCCTGTGGGTGAGTCCTTCAGCCTGGAGAAATGTGTCGCGGCTTCGGGAGGGGCCTGTGTAACCCCCAGCACTCATTTCCAGAAACTTCCACGCTCTGAGGGGAGGGGGCCTGGGGAATTGGGCTGGGTGGGGGTGCCCGGGGGTGCTAGGCAGAGGCGTCGAGGGGCTTCAGGGTGGGCTGGGAATGGTGTTGGAGTTCCGGCCGGGCGGGGGTGCCCGGTGGGGTTCTGGACTAGAGGCCGAGAGTCTCTCGGGGGTCTGGGTGCGGGGGTCAGGAGGGGGACGGGAGCACCATAGATGCTGGGCGGGAGATTCGGGTGCCGACGGGGAGGGGGCTGGCGGGGCCCCTGGGCATGTGGGAGGGTCACCGGGGGGGTGCGGGGGGGCGTCGTTGGGAGCGGGACCGAGGCAGCGCAGGGCCGGCGGGCGACCCAGACGGGCCTCACCGGCTCTCCACTGGCTCCCGGCCGCGGTCCCCTGCTGCTCACCACTCGGCCGCCTCCCACCTCCCGCCGCCAGAGGCGGCTCCTCCTCGCCCAGGCGGCTCCCAGGGTGAGTCTCTCCGCCTGGAGAAAGGTGTCGCGGCTTCGGGAGGGTCCCCGTGTTACTCCAGCCCTCATTTCCAGAAGCTTCCAGGCTCTGAGGGGAGGAGTCATCTCCGGGGTGCCCCCGCCAAGGTTGGGCGTGTAGATTCGGCGGTCTCGGGTTAGGGCTGGGTGGGGTACCGGGGGGGCTGGGCGGAAGTGTTGAGAGGCTCGGCGTGGGCCGAGTGCGGAGTTGGAGCCCCGGTGGTGGGGCTTGGCAGGGTGCCCAGGGGTGGGGTCTGGACTGGAGGGCCGAGAAGCTCGGGGGTCTGGGTGAGGGGGTGGGGAGGTGGGCAAGGGCAGCACTGGATATTGGGCGGGAGATTTGGGGTGCGGACGGGGGTTGGAGGGGCTCCTGGGTTTGTGGGAGGAGCGCTGGGGAGTGCCCGAGGGGTGCGTGGGCAGGAGCCGAACCGGTTAGTGACCCGGAGGGGGCCTCTCCTGCCCTCAGCTCGCTCTCCAAGCGCCATCCGCTGCTGCTCACTGCCTGGCCACCTCTCACCTCGCGCTGACAGCACCGCCTCGCCCCTCGGGTGAGTCCCTCAGCCTGGAGAAAGATGTCGTGTTTTCGGTAGGGTCCCCGCGTTACCCCTAGCCCTCATTTGCAGAAACTCCAGGCTCTGGGGGGGTGGGGGTGTCTCCAGGGTGCCCCTCCCCCTGCCAGAGTTGCTGGGTCGGGGCGGGGGTCGAGCTGGGTGAGGGTGTTGGAGGTGCTGGATGGGGCTTTGAGGGGCTCCAGGTTGGGCTGGGTGGTGTTGGAGTTTGGGGGATGGGGCTGGGCGAGGTCACCTGGTGGGGGGGTCTGGACTAGGAGGCCTAGAGACTGGGAGGTCTGGGTGATGGGGTCGGAAGGCAGGCAGAGACACCATTGTATGCTGGGCGGAGATTTGGAATCCGAGGGGAGGTGTACTCGGTGGTGCGGGTTGCTGGGCATTGGCGGAAATGGAGCGGGTCGCAACACGGAGCCGCCTGTCGACCCAGACAGGACTCGCCTGACTCTTAGCTTGCCCCGCACTGCCATCCATTGCTGCTCACTGCCCGGCCGCCTTCCACCTTGTGCCGCTGCGGAGGGTCTCCAGGCTGGGCTGGCCTGGGCAGAGTTCCGGAGGTGGGGCCGGGTGGGGACGCCCGGTGGGGGGGGCCTGGGCATGGAGGTCGAGGGGCTCCAGGGGGCTGCACGGGGATGTCAGGAGGCGGTTAGAGACACCAATGAATGGTGGGTGGGCTAGGCTAGCCTTGGGTTTTGGTGGTGATGGGGAGGCGATGGGGCCCCTGGAGATCTGGAGGGGCTCTCAGGGGTTCTGGGGGGGCTGTCAGCGGGGCGGGTTGGGCTCCGTGTAGGTCTGGGCGAACCCATGCCTCAACACTGCTTCCCCCGGTTTCTCTTCTAGATGCCACTACTGGAGGTGGTGGCCACAGCCTCCGGGGGGCGTGGGGGTGCCCGCCTGAGACCCCAGGTTCCTCTTCCTTGTCCTCTCCCATCTGTACTGGCCAGGCTGTAGCTGACTCTCAAGACTCTAGCTGCCACCCAGAGTGCAGATGAAGATAGTCTCCACACAGAGGCCGCGGATTTGGGGCGTGGTGGCTGCTCCTTGTTGGCGTTGTGTGCCCATCTTCCATTTTCACGATTTTGTGTCTTTCTGCGTGGATTGTCCGAGGACTTGCCTCCTCAAAGTGTCCCGCTTCGCTGCTGGCCAGTGTTCTTGGGTGGTATGCTGCTCCTGCGATTCATGCGTGGCTCTAAAGGTAAAGTAGGTAAATTTCCATTGTTGAGAATGTAAACTTGATTGTCCAAGTTGGACTAGTAATTTAAAAATGGATGCTTTTTAGAGATGCAGTAATCTGTTTTGCTGAGACTTCTGAGATGTGTTGGAAATATGTTGAGAAGCATGATTATCTTGCCCAATTTTACTCTGGGTGGAAATACGGAAGAGGAGTTACATTATCTCATTGGTCTTGAGAAACAGCATTTGAAAGTCCTAATGTTTTTGTTTGGTGGTGCGGAAAAATCTCTTCTGAGCCTTTTTCTCTTTTAGTTTATAGATATAAGAAATGCGTATCCATTCTGTCAGTGAGACAAGGATATTATGGCCAGATGCAGTGGTTAACATCTGTATTTCCAGCACTTTGGGAGGCAGAGGCAAAGGGATGGTCTGAACTCAGGGGTTTGAGACTAGCCAGCAACTTGATGAGACCTCATATCGACAGTAAAATTTTAAAAATTAGCCAGATATGGTGGTGCATGCCTGTATCTACAGCTACTTGGAAGACTGTGTCAGGATCACCTGAGCCCAGCAGGTCGAGGCTGCGGTGGCCATGAGCATGCCACTGCACTCCAGCCTGGGTGACAGAGTGAGGCTCCAACTCAAAAAAAAAAAGTAAGCCGGGCTCAGTGGCTCAGCCTGTAATCCCGTGCCTTGGGAGGCTGAGGTGAGTGGGTTGCCTGAGCCCGCGGGTTCGAGACCCGCCTGGGCAACTTGACGAGACCTCATCTCTACAATAAATCAAAACTTAGCTGCGCGTGGTAGCGCATGCCTGTAGTTCCAGCTCCCTGGAAGGCTGAGGCAGAAGGATTGCCAGAGCCCAGCAGGTTGAGGCTGCGGTGGCCAGGAGCGGCCACTGCACTCCAGTCTGGGTGACAGAGTGAGACTCCAACTCAAAAAAAAAGTACGTTCATGTGCCTGTTTCTTGGTAGAAACCTCATAAATAACATCTAAAATTCAATGTACATTTGTGATCTTGTTTTCTGAATGCTGCCAGATTTAAGAGAGTAGCCTAAATAGGTAGATTCTTAAGTGTTGCTTTTGTTTCTGATACCTTAGGAAGAAAAGCATGATAATAAATAAAGCAGATTCTAATTATTTCCTGAGGTGGGTGTTATTGTGAGATAAGAGCCTCACACATGCTTGTGTCTGACTGTGTCCCTGTATTTTGTGGCCAAAGACGAATGATGTAGCCTCACAGAAAAAGATTATACAGTTCTTAAAAACTTGTGGGGTTTGTATTTCATTATTTTTGACCACCAAGAGACTATTTTTTTCAGTTCCTCACTGCCATAATCATGTTTTATCCTTTCTCATACTTAAACATTTTAAAGAAGAACCTGAATATAGCCTAGAAATTTTCAAAAGCAATTGACTATCTTAAATACATAGATTGGGACTGTGTCTTTTTATTGCTCACATCTTTCTTTGTCATGGTATAGTATTAATAGCTTGGTGGTATAAAACAAACCTGAGTTCAAGTCTTGTCTTGAGTAACTTGACTTGAATCACTTAAAGCTATGTGGCTTTAGGCAAATTACCTTTAGAGCCTCTATTCCATCTACAAATTGGAGTTGATAATGTTCACCTCTTGGAGTTCAGGGATTAGATGAACTTTTACTCTTGGGAGGAAAGAAGGATAGTTTCAGAACTTGGGTTGTAGAGCCAGGTAGCCTGATTGGAGTGAGGGATTCAACAGAATTGCTTGGCTTGATGCAGATTATCAATGCTTTCTGGGCTTCGGAGCTTCAGTTTCTTTATCTATAAAATAAGAATAATGGTAGAATATACCTTACCAGGTTGTAAGCATTCAGAATAGCATGTGACATGGTAAGCTCAGTAAGTGTTAATTGTAAGTGGCCTGGTCCACTTTTTGGTGTATAGTAAATTGCCATTTGGCATTGATATTGTCACTGCAGGTGAATGTTAGAAGGGGACCAGAAAGTGTTAGCACTTTTAGACCTGCAGAAAAAGGACTCTACCAAGCTGCCCACAGCCAGTATGAAAAAGAGATAGACTTGAATATGAATCCTGATGACTAATTTTTTCTTCTTCTAATGATCTGAAAAGATGCCATTCTTTTAAGCTTTCTCAGCATCCAAGTTTTCTCATCTGTCAGTGGGATAATGCCCTCGTGAAGGGTTTATGTGATACATGAAGCCTGGTGTGCAGAGTGGCTAGAAAGGTGGGTGATGCACAGTTGACCTGCATTGAGCTATGGAGAGATGTTAATGTGACAATCCTTTCTCCAGTGGGTGTGCAGGTAGGCCTGCTGTCCATGTGGACAGCGTAGAGTGACGGTGGCTTCCTAGAGCAACCGCATGCAGGCCCTCAGGTGGTGGGCCAGGCCTATTGTGGTGAGGGGCAGCAATGGCTTCATCCAGCTAGTTCCCTTCAGCACTGGCTTCGATTCTTCTGGACCTCATTCCCAGGGCCCACTTAAACTTGGTCAGCAAATCTTGATCAGTTTTTAGCTGTAGACTCCAGGATGCTCCATGAATACTTCCTGCCAGTCACTAGAAACATTTGAAGTGTTACTGTCCTGGAATATTAGGGACTGGCTGTAGACATCTATCTGTGATTTAGGATTTTATTCCGATCCTTTGTAATTCCTTTTTGCATATTTCTCACAAATCTGGAAAGCTCCTACTTAGAAATCTGAGATGCACAAGTAAGTGATTGTTTTGATTTTTATTTATTTATTTTGTATTTGTGTTATTTATTTATATATTTGAGTTAGGGTCTCACTCCTAGGCTTTGGAGTGCAGTGGCATGATCAGGGCTAACTACAGCCTCAACCTCCTGGACCTAGGTGATCATCTGCCTCATATTCTCAGTAGCTGCGAGTACAGGTGTTCACCACCACACTGAATTAATTTTTTGATTTTTGTATAGAGACCAGTCATACTATGTTACGCAGGCTGGTCTCAAGTGATCCTCCCTTCTGAGCCTCCCAGAATGCTGGGATTGGAGGCATGAGCCACTGTACCTAGCCTTCTTTTCTGATTTTTAACAATTAATTGTTTGCATGTTTAAAGGGATGATTTACCAGAAAAGATATTTGTAGCTGGAGCATTTTGCAAATAATTTTTTCTTTGCATTAATAGATGTATTCTTTGGAATAAATTTGGAATTTCTGTGAAAAATCCAGTTTAATTTAATGGATATGAAACTTTGTATGCTTTTTGGTTTTTGTTTTTTGAGCCGAAGTCTACTCTGTCACCTAGGCTGGAGTGCAGTAGAATGCTTATGACCACCTCAGTGGCATGCTCGTAACCACTGCAGCCTTGACCTGCTAGGCTCAGGTGATCCTCCTGCCTCTGCCTTCCAAAGTTTTGGGATTATAGGTATGAGCCACCACACCTGGCTGATATAGCCTTAAATGTTCTACTGGTGGATAGAAATGTAATTATTTTCAGTATTTCAGGATGTGGTTCATTTAGGATTATAGGCAGAACTATTAGGTCTAAAAAATAATTCCTAATCTTTTGGGTGGTATTTGAAAACGTTAATATTTGTGTTTATACTTTTAAAAAGTTTTTAATTCGATTTCAAATAGTTAATGACCTAGGATTTTTTTTTTTAATTGGAGTCTCATTCTGTCACCCAGACTGGAGTGCAGTGGCCACTCCTGGCCATTGCAGCCTCGACCTGCTGGGCTCCGCGATCCTTCCACCTCAGCCTTCCAAGTAGCTGGAACTACAGGCGCACGCTACCACACCCAGCTAATTTTTTGATTGATTGTAGAGATGAGGTGTCACCAAGTTGCCCAGGCAGGTCTCGAACCCGTGGGTTCAGGCAATCCACTCACCTCAGCCTCCCAAAGTGCGGGATTACAGGCTGAGCCACCGAGCCCAGCAGGATTTTTTTAAAAGATTATGTTAGGGTCCTTGGAGGGTAGCTGTAAGGAAAAAGGGATGAGACACCACCTTAATTGTATTTCTTTAACTGAATGTAGGAAACCAGGTTATAAAAAGATGTCATATTTTCAACTGTAGAATATGTAATTTATTTTGTTTGCAGTTTTGTCGGTAAAATGCTCTTCTTAATTTGGACCCCAGATAAGAGTTGAAACTAAAAGAGAATGGTGTAACAGCATTTTATAAAGTATAATAATTTAAGCCCAAGGAAGGATGCTGCAGAGATTATTTGTAATCAATAGCCTTCTGACAATTGAATCCCAACTCTGATTTATCTTCATGATCTTACCATTCGTTTAAAGTCAGTGGATTTCAACTCTGCTGAGGCATTAAGAAACCACACAGTTTCCTAGGGAGCACAGCCCCTGGGGGCCCAAAGCTGATTTTCTTTTGGTATCTTGGTCACCTGTGATCTGTTTTACAAGTTTTTGTTTTTTAAGGTGGAAAGAACACCATGACTTGATGGTACAATTAGTTGGGGTGAATTTTAAATTATAACGTTGTTGCATGTAATATCTTAAAATATCGTAAGGATAAGTTCAAGAGGTCTCCTCACATTTACTCCATTAAAACACATTCTTTTTATAATGATTTCAGGCATCAGTTGTGACAGTTTTCTTTATTTTCACATGGACAAGTTTGGTTGGTAAAGGACTGTAAAGTCAAAACTAGTAGGGTGAGTTCTGGGTTAATGGCATCATTTCATACAGGAAAGTGTTTCTCAAAAAAGAAATCAGAATGAATTGAAACTTTTCCTCTGGATTTATATGGCTGGTGTTAATATGCATTTGTTAATACAGCTGACCTTTGCACAACTCTAGGGTTTAGGGTGATGACCCTTCACACAGTCCAAAATCTCTGTATAATGTTTGACTCATTGAAAACAATAACTCCTAGTAGCTTACTGTAGACTAGAAGCCTTACTGATAACATAAACCACCAGTTAACACAAATTTTGTATGTTATATGTGTTGTATACTGTATTCTTATAATAAAGTAAGCTAGAGAAAAGAAAATATTATTTAGAAAAATCATAGAAAGAAAAAACATACTGTTCATTAAGAGGCAATGAATCATTATAAAGGTTTTCATCCTTACTGTCTTCTCGTTGAGTAGACTGAGGAAGAGGAGGGTTGGTTTTACAGTCTCAGGCATGGCAGAGACAGAAGAAAATCCACGTATAAGGGGATCTGCACAGTTCAAACTCATTCAAAATTCAACTGTGTGCATCTTCTTTCATCAGGCTCTAAATTACTATTGTCAAAGATATATCTTTGAATTACAAGTAAATTGCACACACTGTTAAGTTAGCTTAGACCAAACTTATGATGCAGTCGGGAAATGTTAAAAAACTACCTTTGGTTATAGGCAGAAAGATGGTAATAGCCAGGGTCCGATGCATCACCTTAGGATGACTAACACTGGGAGTCTGATTCAGTTTCAGTCGCATTAAAGAATGTGTATACTGGAATTATTTAATATGCCAGTTAATTATATTAGCTTGCTTAAGTATGGCCTTTAGGCATGACATTTGGTCACTTTATGAACATACTGCCCTAAACCTGTGTCCCACAGGAGGAGATACAGCAGTTTAATATGGCATTGAAGCATCCTTGTAGAAATCATTTATTTATTTACTCAAAACATAACCTGATAAAGTTGTAAAAAGAGAAACTTGAATACTAACTCTATTTGCCACTGTGTTTTGCTGTTTGATGTTTAGCCCTTTATGGGAAAACTAAAATAACTGAAGTGGATATATTTAGGATGTCACTCATCATACTTTCTTTGAACATTGTTTTTTTAAAAACGTGAGGTATAAGTTAAAAGTTTTGATTAGGTTGTGAATTTCAGAAATTTATCTTGGTTATGGCGTCTTGAAGTTAAAAAGGATAAAGCATTTCATAAGGACCATTAACGTTCTATTCTCTGCCTGTGCGCAAGATCAACTTTAAAACAAGTCTTGGATTCCCTCTCGTCTTAAATCAGGTTCTTTTTCATTTGTAGTATAAATAAATTAGTCTCTTGATGCTGTGATTTTATTTATGCCATATATGAGAACATATATAATCCCTTTGCATGTGGCTATTTCGCTAGATTTTGCTTGGGCATCTCCTCACCATCTGGGTTTCATCATCGGGGCGGAAGTACTTGTTGGCTTAAGGTTTCTGTGGGAGTTGGACGTGGTGTGCTCTGTTGACTGTTGGCTGTGTGTTCCCTTGGAGTGGGCAAAAGCAGTTCATGGCACAAATGACAGAAATAGCATGTGTGCCACTTTGTGCTGGCATGCAAACTTAACTCTTCTGTGTCCTTTTCTTAATGCTTTTTGGGGTTACTGTTTACTGAGAGTAAACGTCTGGCTTACAAAATAAAAACTAGTATCTCTGATCAGATGGGAAATACCAGCTTTATTCTCCACCCCAGAGAAAGAAGATGTGGTCCTTGCTGACTACTTGGAGGTCCCCACCATAGAAGCCGGTCATTCAATTACTGTATCTTGATATATACCCCTGATTTATGTGAGGGACAAAGAGTGATTCATTCCATCTGATTCTTCTGTTAGAAGGCAATAAGAAGAGGTAGGTATGTATCTGTATTAAAGTGTTGGGTATGGATGAGAAAGACATTTTACTCTGAGGATAGCCCAGCAACCGGCCATGGGCAGTGACTAGATACAAGGGATGACTGCAAAGGTTGAATGAAAATGAGGACAAGATGTCAAACCACCAAAAGCTGTGAGAGGTTGATGGCTGGAAGAGTGAGCTGACCTGACTGGGGGTGGACCAGAGGGAGTATGTAGGTCAGACTGTCATGGCGGGATCTTTTTTTTTTAGTTGGAGTCTCACTCCATCACCCAGGCTGGAGTTCAGTGATGCAACACAGCCACTCCAGTGTCAACCAGCTAGGCTTCGGGATCCTTCCGCCTCAGCCTTCCAAGTAACCAGAAATACAGGGGTGCACTACCATGGCTAGCTAATTTTTTATTTTATTGTGGAGACAAGGTCTCACCAAATTGCCTGGGCTAGTCTTGAACCTGCAGGCTCAGGCAATCCACTCACATGGTGTGACCTTACAGGACTGTGTGGAGAGGTTTTAAACTAAACACCAGAGTTCAAAGTGAGCTCTTGAATGCAGAGACCTGTAGTTTGTCCCTTACTCAACTTGAACAGAGCCTGGGGTATACCTATTTTTGATGGAATGAAAATGCTGGCTTCTCCCTCTAGCTTAGTAGTTCATCTGGGGGTGATTTTGCCCCCAGGGGCATTTGGCAATGTCCAGAGACATTTTTGGTTGTCAAAGGGGAAGGGGGATGCTACTAGCATGTGGTGGGTAATCACTTTTGGTCTTTTAACTTTTACTTCAAGGCTTCACCTATTTTTTCTGATTGATGAGTGGGATGCCTAGGGACGTACGGTAGCTTGTGTAATCTAATGCTTTCCTCTTTTTTTGGGGGGGTTGGAGTCTCACTCTGTCGCCCAGACTGGAGTGCAGTGGCCGCTCCCGGCCACTGCAGCCTCGACCTGCTGGGCTGCGGTGATCCTTCCGCCTCAGCCTTCCAAGTAGCTGGAACTACGGATGTGCACTACCACACCCGGCTAATTTTTTGATTTATTGTAGAGATGAGGTCTCGCCAAGTTGCCCAGGCAGGTCTCGAACCCGTGGACTCAGGCAATCCACTCACCTTGGCCTCCCAAAGCGCGGGATTACAGGCTGAGCCACCAAGCCCGGCTTTTCTCATATTTTTATCAAATTATGATTTTTAGTGTACTTTGGTTTGGGTTTTAGTGTTTGATGATTTAGTGTTTATCAGACAAAAATGTTGAAAACTAGATTGAAAGATTTAGCTGCTAATCAATAAAGTTAAACCCTCACTTTTATTTTTCTGGCCTGCAAATACATTGGCATGAATGTTATCACTAGTTCTTTCACTGATCTTAGGAACAGGACCACCTATGTTTTCTTATTTTTTTGGTAGTGATCTCAATATGTTGCCCAGGCTGGTTCAATTTCTAATAACATCCCCTTAGAGATGCATTCCAATTATAGACCTAGTGTTTAATGTTTACTTATAAGTAAGTAGTGTGTGCCATTTGTGTTTTGAAGGTGGTCAGTGGGAATTCTTTGCTGTTATCTTTTTAGGGAAAAAAATCTGGTTTTCTCTTAGTATACCGTAATTTCTCCATCTATAGAATGGGATTAATATAGGTAAAGGTACTTGAATTTAGTAAACTATTTCTTATGAATGTGTTTTTTATTAATTGGTTAGATTTAGAAATATTTTACTTTTCATATTAAGATTTTTTAAACATTTCATTTATTCGTTAGAAGAATTAACTTTTGAGAAAAACTACTTAAAATGCAAAATAAGTAATAGAGTACATTTGTGTGCAGCATTTAAATTCTTATTCAGCTTAAACCTATAGGATTCCAAGTTGGTATTGTTGATGAAATTTCATTGTATATGTTCATAAACCGTCCAAGGGCTTCCCCAACTCCCATTGTGCCTGATCCCAGTGGGTCAGTATGCAGAGGGTGTAGAGGATGCCCTGATCATGCCTTTGATTGTCTAAGGGTTTGATTTGCTATAGCCTGTGCAAATAACCTCACCAGGTAACTGCATTGTGAAATGAGCATTGTTGGCCAAAGGAGGTGCTAAGAGAACTAAACATAAAACCTCAGACTATAGCAATCATAGAAGAAAACAGGAAAACCTTTGTGCATATCAGAGTAGGCAACGAATTCTTGACCAAGTCCCCAAAAGCAAATGCCATGAAAGCTAGGATAAGTGGAACCTCATCAAACTGAAAAACTTTTGCACAGCAAAAGAAACCATCAAGAGAGTCAAGGGACAACCCACTGAATGGGAAAAATTATTTACAAGGTTGGGTGCCGTGGCTCATCCTATAATCCCAGCACTTCGTGAGCTGAGGTGAAAGGATTTTCTGAGCCCACAGGTTTGAGACCAGCCTGGGCAACTTGGCAAGACTTCATCTCCACAATAAATCAAAAAAGTTATGTTTATAGCCATACTATTCACACTAGCAAAAACATGGAACCAAACCTATTGCCCACCAAAAGTGGACTGGATAAAGAAAATGTGGTACATATACACACTTGAGTATTATGCACCCATAAAGAACGAAATCATGGACTTTGCAGCAACTTGAAAGCAGTTGGAGACCATCATACTAAGTGAATTATCACAGAAACCAAGAATTGAATACTGCATGTTCTCAGCCATAAGTGGGCCTGAACACTAGTCACATTAGCACAAGGATGGAATTGGCAGTCAGTGGGCACTGCTAGGGGTTGAAGGGAGGGAGGAAGGTAAGGGGCACATGACAGCACAAAGGGTACCTGGTCCACTACTGGGGGTGTGGGATGGTGGGGTGTGAGGGCCAGTTAAAAGCTCAGACTTCGCTGCGTGCAGCCTACTTATGGAGTTAGTGCTCCCGTGTACACCACAACTCTGTAATAAATAAATACATTTTTTAAAAGTCATAAAAATACTTATTTCCTTGAGATTAACGAGAAACCTACTGAATCTGTAGAACTCCAAATTCTTCAAAAAATATTTATTTTTACTATGGGACATATGTTCTTGCATGAAAATATTCAGCCTTGTAAATATATCAGTGTTCCAAAAATTAATTCTTAAGTTTAATGAAATTCCAATAAAAAAATTCTAGTAGAATTTTATCGGGGATGGGATGATGGGAACAGACAATGTGATTTTATTTTTTCTTTTATGTCCCGAATAAAAAGTTTTCTTTGGGTGTAGAAAGTTTTATGATACAATAAATAGGAAAAGAAGCCAGAGACATATTTTTTTCTTTTTAAAATAACTTAAATATTTAAACATTTTAATTATTTAATTGTATATGATAATATGGGGTACATGTGATATTTTGTTACAAGCATAGAGTGTGTAATAAAATCATAGTAATTGGAATATACATCACCTCAAGCATTTATCATTTATATGTTAGGAACATTCTAATTCTACTCTTTTAGTTATTTCGAATATGTAATAAATTATTGTTAACTATAGCATCCTATTTTGCTACTGAACACTATATCTTATTTCTTCTACCTCTGTTTTTGTGCCCATTCTTTTATTTAAAATTCATTTTTTATTTCAGTAGCTTTGGGGGCTACAAATAGTTTTTTTTTGTTTGTTTGTTTTGGGGGGGGGTTTGAGTTGGAGTCTCACTCTGTCACCCAGACTGTAGTGCGTGGCCACTCCCGGCCACCGCAGCCTCGACCTGCTGGGCTCTGGCGATCCTTCCGCCTCAGCCTTCCGAGTAGCCGGAATTACAGGCTTTGTTTTTGGTTTTTGGTTTTTATTGTAGAGATGAGGTCTCGCCAAGTTGCCCAGGCAGATCTCGAACTCACGGGCTCAGGCAATCCACTCACCTCAGCCTCCCAAAGTGCGGGATTATAGGCTGAGCCACTGAACCCAGCTTACAAATAGTTTTTGGTCTGGGCTTTAGGTACCCACCACCCCCACCTGTGAACACTGCTCCTGATAGGTGGCTTTTTGTCCCTCCAGTCCTTCCCCCTTTCCCTTCTGAGTCTCCAGTGTTCATTAGGCCATTTTCTATGTCTTTGCATATCGCATACCCTTAGTTTAATTTCCACTTATAAGTGAGAAATACGGTGTTTGGTTTTCTGTTCCTGAGTTAGTTCACTTAGGATAATTTTCTCCAATTCCATCCAAGTTGCTGCAAAAGACAATTCATTCTTCTTGATAGGTGAATAGTTTTCTATATTGAAAATATACCACATATTCATTATCCACTGATCAGTTGATGGGCATTTAGGTTGAGTCCACGTCTTTGCTTTGTGAATTGTGCTGCAATGAACATGCAGGTGCAGGAGTCTTTTTCCTATAATGATCTCTGTTCTTTTGGTTATATAACTAGTAGTGGGATTGCCGGATCAAATGGTAGTTTTATTTTTAGTTGTTTGAGAAATCTCCATACTGCTTTCTATAGAGGTTGTACTAAGTTACACTCCCATCAACAGTGTATTAGCGTTTCCTTTTCTCCACATCCACACTAGAACCTATTGTTTTTTGCTTTTTTAATGATGGCCGTCCTGCCTGGTATAAGGTGATATCTCATTGTGGTTTTAATTTACATTCCCTGATGATGAGCGATGTTGAACATTTTTTCATATGTTTGCTGACCATTTATCTTCTTTTGAGAAATGTCTGTTCATGTTGTTTTCTGGTTTTTTAATGGGGTTGTTTGCTTTTCTCTTGCTGATTTGAGTTCTTTGTAGATTCTGGATATGAGTCCTTTGTCAGATATATAGTTTACAAATATCTTCTCCCATTCTGTAGGTTGCCTATTTACTCTGTTGATTATTTCTTTTGCTGTGCAGAAACTTTTTAATTTTTGTTTTGTTTTGTTTTGTTTTGCCCAGACTGGAGTGCAGTGGCTGCTCCCGGCCACCGCAGCCTCAACCTGCTGGGCTCCGACGATCCTTCCTCCTCAGCCTTCCGAGTAGCCGGAATTACAGGCATGCGCTACCACACCCGGCTGATTTTTTTATTTATTGTAGAGATGAGGTCTCGCTGCCCAGGCGGAGCTTTTTAGTTTAAGATTCATTTGCCTATTTTTTTTCTTTCATTTATTTTTGGGATTTTAGCCATAAACGCTTTGCTTAGGTTGATGTCCATAGGAGTTTTTCCAAGGTTTCCTTCTAGGATTTTTTTGGTTTCAGGTCTGACATGTAAGTCTTTAAATCCATCTTGAGTTAATTGTTGTATATGGGGAGAGATAGGGACCATGTTTAATTTTTACATGTAACTATCTAATTTTCCCAACACAATGGGGTGTACTTTCCTGCTACAATTCCACCATAGGACAGTAAATCTTGCAGCAGAATACAAGTTGATTAGGTCTATTATCGTTCAGATATTGGAAGGAAGAAACCAACAACAAAAAGAAATACTAAACATTTGATATCCTTATAGTGAAATGACATTGCAGTTTTATTTTGTTTTGTTTTCTTTATGTTTAGATTTAAATTACTGTATTCTGTTTCAGGTAATTTAAGCCAGAGGAACAAATTGGAATAGACTGTTATATTTTAATTCAGTTTACTAGAGGCAGGCTTGAAAGAAACATGAGGGACTTCTGGCAAGATGGTGACGGGGCAACCTGGTCTATGAAACCCTCTGCAAAGGAGAATGCAGAGGGTCTCTGGCTCTCTTCCCGGGGCTGCGGAAGCATCGGCAGCCTACTCTTCACACGGAGCTCGGCCGTCACCACCGCTGGGGCATCACAGCAGTCTGGACAGCCACTGCAGCCACAGACACAGCAGCTGCCGGCGCTGCTGCCGTGGCCTGCATGGCGGCCATAGCACATGGCACCACCCGTGCCTGAGGCGATCCATGACTTCAGTCCTTGAAGCCCCTGCAGGCAAGATCTGCTGGGATCACTGCCACCGTGACGTCCTGCCGGCTGTGGGTCTCCTCCCGTGTCCCCTGAGGCAGGCTCCCATCCTCTGCCTCTGCCCGACTCCTGTCTGGCTCCACCCCTCTGGGGCGAGCAGCTGAGATAGCACCACCTGCTGGCAATTCAAGGTAACAACACCGAAACGGGAGAAACAAGCTTGAAAAACGGACACAGGCCAGATTTGAGTGATGAACAGAGGGCGATCTGAACTGTCCTTCACAGCAAGCCAGGGGCAACTGACCCTAACTGTGAACTAATTTACCAGCTTGAAAAGACAGCTAGAAATCAGAGCTGAAAGGACATTGGACTTAACCGAAAAGTCTCAGAGTGTGCCCGACGGGTTCTGTTAGTTTAGTTTAATGACTTAATTCTGTTCCTACTGTTTTGTTCCTTTTTCCCTCTTCCTTTTCTTCTCTTTTCTCCTCTCTGTAAACCATATTTTTGTATAGAGGAACAGCACACCAATAAGATAGTTAGTTAGCTTGTATGTTAGCATCATTGTATGTTTTATTTTTTTTGTATGGGAGTTGGTTAGTCTGTAGCCGTGGTCTATTGTTTTATCTGTTTCAGTTTAGGTCTCTCTCTCCATTTATTGGTACACTCATCTGTTTCCCCCCTTACTCCTCTCTCTCTCCACCCCCTCTTACCCCCACTGTCTGCCCCATTCTCTTCCCTCTGCTAACCTCATTTTATTTCAGGGAGTAAACCTACAGACTCACTGCATGGACAGATTCAAAGGCAGTGGGAAGTGGGTTTCAGATTATCCATACACCGGTCAGCAAATACCAGGACCTGCAGATAGATTTTGAATCATAGCTCCCCCCTTAAGTAAATCTCAAAACTGCAAAAAGGACTACCCCCAGCCTACAGTGCAACTCCAGAGTTGAACAAAGTAAGAGGGCATACATAAAGAATAGGAGTTTGAACAAAAAGAAGTAAAAGCAATCCCTCTACCCCTGAATAACAGAATTAAAGAAGACGGTGATGTGGAGGGAAGGAAAAAGTAGGGAGGGGGGGAAATAACCACACAAATGAAGAAAAACCAAAAGAAGAATATAGGTCTCACACAGACACCTGGGAGATCAGACACTGAGAAAACAATTCCGGAACACAAACAATGAAGACCCCCCAGAATGACTGGTCACATGCAACAAACCCAGACATCAAGACATTAATAGAATTTAAAAAATTGAGGAGAGACAAGAGGAAAATAAGAAGGAGCTGATGTCAGAAATAACAGCAGTAAAGAATACTGTGATGGAAATAAAAAACTAATAAGCATGGAAAGCAGAATTAGCCAAGCAAGAGAAGGAATCTCAGAGCTTAAAGACCAAAACACAGAACTAACCCAAACTGTCAAAAGCATAGAAAAGAAGCTCAAAAAGACAGAACAAAACCTTCAAGAGATGAATGATCACTTCAGGAGACCGAACCTAAGAGTAATTGGCCTTCCTGAGGCAGAGAGAGAAACAGAGGCCACGCTGGAACAAACACTTCATGAAATCGTTCAAGAAAACTTCCCTCATCTGATCAAGGACGAAAAAATTCAAACACAAGAGATTCAGAGAACCCCTGCAAGACAACAAATGAGAAGACCAACTCCCAGACACATAATAATTCGCCTAAACAAAGTAGCTATAAAAGAAAAAATCCTAAAGGCAGCAAGAGAAAAAGGCCAGACTACCTACCAGGGAAGACCAATTAGAATAGCAGCAGATTTATCCACAGAAACCCTTCAGGCCAGGAGAGCCTGGAGCCCTATCTTCAAAATTCTAAAAGATAAACAATTTCAACCAAGAATAACCTACCCAGCCAAGCTAAATTTCATCAGTGAGGGAGAATTGAAATCTTTCTCAGATATCCAATCTCTAAGAACCTACGCTGCCACAAGACCACCTCTACAAGAAACACTTAAGAAAGTATTGAACACAAGAAAAGGAAAAAAGAACAACAACATTCTTCACAAAAGTACAGGCAGAAGATTAAAAAAACACATGATCCAACTCTAAAACCAAAAGAAAGAAAACACACAAACAGGAAGAACAACAACTCTGTAAGAACATTATGATAGGGATCAACTCTCACATTTTAATAATTAGTTTGAATGTGAACAGACTAAATGCACCACTGAAAAAACATAGAATGGCAAAATGGATAAAATATCACCAGGCAACAATATATTGCCTTCAAGAGACTCACCTCACTAGAAAGGACACTCACATACTCAAAGTAAGAGAATGGGGAACAAACTTTCAGGTGAATGGAACACAAAAGAAAGGAAGAATCGTGATCTTAATCTCAGAAAAAATACCCTTTAAGCTGTCAAAAATTTAAAAAAATACAGAAGGCCACCACATAATGAAAAAGGTTCAATCCATCAACAAGAAATATCCCTCCTAAACATATATGCACCAAAGATAGGAGCACCAACTTTCATAAAGCAGCTCCTAGGTAAACTAAAAAAAGATATCAACTCCAATACCATCATAGCTAGGGACTTTAATACCCAACTCACAACCCTAGACAGATCATCAGGACAAAAAAGCAGCAACAAGATCCAAAATCTCAATGTGACTCATGATCAAATGAACTTAATTGATACCTACAGAACTCTCCATCCAAAGACCACAGAATACACATTCTACTCATCACCGCATGGAATGTACTCTAAGATTGACCACATACTTGGCCATAAATCAAGCATAAGCAAATTTAAAAGTACTGAAATTTTACCATGCACCTTCTTGGACCACAGTGGAATAAAAATAATCATTAACACCAACAAAGTCACCCCCCCAAAACCCACAAAGACATGGACGCTAAACAGCATGATGGTAAACAACTCCTGGGTCAATGATGAAATCAAAACATAGATTAAAAGATACCTGGAAACAATGAAAATGAAGAAACATCTTACCAAAATCTCTGGGACGCCATGAAAGCTGTAGTAAAGAGGAATTTATATCCCTACAAACGCACATGAAGAAAATCGAAGGATCACAAATTAACAGCCTAAGAAGCCACCTAAAAAAGCTGGAAAAGCAAGACCACAAAAACCCTAATTTCAGCATAAGAATCCAGATCACCAATATAAAAGCCCAAATCCAGGACAGAGAAGACAAAAAGATAATACAAAAAAAATCAATGAAACAAAAAGCTGGTTCTTTGAAAGGATAAACAAGATCGATGGTCCCCTAGCTAGACTGACCAAGAAAAAAAGAGAGAAAAAGCCCAAATAAGCACAATCAGAAACACAAAAGATGAAGTCACATCTGATCCTGAAGAAATACAAAAGATCATTAGAGACTACTATGTACACTTGTAAGGAAACAAACTTGAAAACCTTTCGGAAATGGAGGACTTCCTGTCATCATACAACCTGCCTAGGTTGAAACAAGAAGAAATTGAGACCCTAAATAGACCAATAACAATCAAGGAAATTGACTACGTAATAAGAAAACTACCTACAAGAAAAAGCCCTGGACCAGATGGCTTTCCAGCAGAATTCTACAAGACATTTAAGGAGAAGCTTACACCAATCCTACTGAAGGTATTCCAGGTGATTGAGAAAGACAGAACTCTCCCCAAATCATTTTACGAAGCTAACATCACACTGATACCCAAGCCAGGTAAAGACCCAACAAAGAAAGAGTACTACAGGCCAATATCTTTGATGAACATAGGTGCTAAAATTCTCAAGATTCTAGTGAACTGGATTCAACAACACATCTCAAAAATCAACCATCATGACCAAGTAGGCTTCATTCCTGGGATGCAAGGCTGGTTCAACATTCGTAAAACCATAAATGTAATTAAATACATCAACAGATGTCAAAAGAAAAACCACATGATTAAATCATTAGGTGCAGAAAAAGCTTTTGATAAAATCCAGCACCCCTTCTTGATAAAAACCCTCGAACAGCTAGGTATATGGGAAACATAACTCACAATAGTAAAAGCCATCTACGAGAAACCCACAGCCAGCATACTCCTAAACAGACAAAAACTGGAACCATTTCCCCTGAAAACTGGAATAAGACAAGGATGCCCACTGTCACCCCTCCTGTTCAATATAGTATTCGAAGTCCTGGCTAGAGCATCAGAGAAGAGTAGGCAATCAGGGGTATTCAAATAGGAAAAGATGAAGTCAAGCTATCCCTCTTTGCAAATGACATGATCGTGTACCTTGAAAACCCAAGAGAATCTGTCAGAAACCTCCTTACACTGATAAAGGACTTTGGCAAAGTCTCAGGATATAAAATAAATGTGCAAAAGACAATCGCATTTCTGTACACCAATAATAAACAAACATAAACCCACTAAAAAGCACAATTCCATTCACAATAGCCACACAAAAAAATGAAATACCTTGGCATCTTCCTAACCAGAAACATGAAAGACCTTTACAATAAAAACTACAAAACACTGCTCAAAGAAATCAAAGATGACACAAACAAGTGGTAAAATATCCCATGCTCATGGATTGGAAGAATCAACATTGTGAAGATGTCCATCTTACCTAAGGCAATCTACAAATTTATTGCGATACCCATCAAATTACCAGCAACATTCTTCTCAGACCTGGAAAAAACAACACAGGAATTCATATGGAAACACAAACGTCCAAGAATAGCCAGAACAATCCTCAGCAAAAAAAAAAACAAAGTAGGTGGTATCACATTACCAGACTTCAAACTTTACTATAAAGCTACAGTCATCAGAACAGCTTGGTATTGGTACAGGGTCAGGCATATAGATCAGTGGAATAGAATTGAGATTCCAGAAGCAAAACCTCAATTTCTCAACCAACTCATCTTCGACAAAGTCTCCACCACCTACCACTGGGGAGAGGAGAACCAATTCAGTAAATGGTGCTGGAAAAACTGGCTGACCACATGCAGAAGATCAAAACAGGACCCCATCTATCCCCATATACAAAAATTAACTCTAAATGGATCAGAGACCTAAATGTAAAACCTCAAACCATAAGAACCTTAGGCAATTATGGACATACCCTCATGGAAATTGGAACTGGCATCCAATTCCTGAATAAAACCTGAAACCCGCAGGCCATAAGAGAGAAGATAGACAAGTGGGACCTCATTAAACTGACAAGCTTCTGCAAAGCCAAAGAAACCATCAAGAGAGCAGGGAGACAGCCTACAGACTGGGAAAAAGTATTTGCCAACACCAGGTCTGACAAAGGTTTAAAATCTTGGATCTACAAGGAACTCAAACATGCTGAAAAGAAAAAAAGGAACAACCCCATTATAAAATGGGCAAAAGATATGAATAGTCACTTCACAAAGGAAGACATCCGAGTAACCAGCAGACACATGAAAAAATGTTCAGCTTCACTAATCATCAGGGAGATGCAAATCAAAACCACACTGAGATACCACCTAACTCCAGTCAGAATGGCAATTATCAATAACTCAAAAAATAACAGTTGCTGGAGAGGGTGTGGTGAAAAGGGAATACTTCTACACTGTTGGTGGGAGTGCAAACTAGTACAACCTCTGTGGAAAACAGTATGGCACTTCCTAAAACTCTAAATGTTGACCTCCCATATGACCCCACAATCCCCCTACTGGGAATATACCCTGAAGAACTCAAATAACTCTGTAAAAAAGATACCTGCACATGTATGTTTATCGCAGCATTGTTCACAATAGCAAGAACCTGGACGCAACCATGCTGTCCATCAAAAGAGGACTGGATTAAAAAAATGTAGTACATATACACAATGGAATACTACACAGCCATAAAAAAGAACAAAATCATGAACCTTGCAGGAACCTGGATGGAACTAGAGTTTATAGTACTGAGTGACCTCTCACAGAAACGAAGATCTGAGTATCACATGTTCTCACTCATATAGTGGGCCTTGAACATCCAATGTAATACTATAAGAAAATGACTGACAGTGGTGGGAAACTATGGGGGGGAGGGAAGGGAGATGGGATTAATGGTAGTAAATATCTGTCTGGGGATGGGGAGATACCTCTTATCAACAAGGGTGCCTGAACAAAGCTTATTTGTATACCTAACCCTTAACTGTACACCACAATATCATCATAAAAAATATTGATTAAAAAAAAAAAGAAAGAAACATGAATAGCAGTGTGAAAAAAATATGGAAGGTTTTCATTGTTTTTCCAATAGAGGTAAATTGGCAAGGTAGACAGATTTGGAAAAACCAGACATGGAAATTCACCTTTCAATGAATTCTTCTTGACTGAGAAGAAAAGCTTTTCTTCTATTTATCTGGGAAGAGTGACAAGGATTGTTTCACCTGAGGATGGCAGCAACTGGTGGATGAGAACTCCCTGGACACCAAGGAAAAGGCAATGCGATATGGAGGGGACAAGGGTCAGAGGTCAGGGGTCAGAGCTTGGTAATGGTGCTTATCTGCTGTTAGCTTGGGTCAAATTACTTACCTTCCTGGAGACTCAGTTTTATTACTTATAAAATGGGGCCAGATTGAGAAATTTAGCAAGTAGAACTGGATGCTCAGTTGCAGTTGAATTTCAGATAAACAATAACTTTTTAGTCTAAATATGTACTATAAAATATTTATGCTCCATCCAATAAGTGTGTCCTTAATGTTGCATCAGACATATACTAAAACATTACTTGTTTATCTAAAATTCAAATTTAACTGTGCACCCTAGATTTTATCTGGCAACCTTAAATGGGCAGGGGGGTATTGATATGAGTAATTATCTTGTAGTTGTGAGGATAAAATAAAACCACATTTAAGTCTTATCATAATGCATATTCAAAGCATAACTATAGCTGGTGACTATAGCATGACTATAACTGATGGGTAGCCAAAAACAAATGGAGGTTGTTAGTATTATACTTAATATTAATAAAGGTCTTTAAATGGCAATTTCCCATACAGAGAGCCCTTGGGGAAGGTAAATTATAATCAAAGTTTAGGCATAAGATTGAGAATTACGCAGTGATAATTTGAGGGAAAGGAGAGAATTAGTAAAATTTTTATATAGTTACACAATTAATTCATTACTTCGGAGGTTTTCTTGAAACGTTCCCTAGGGTTTCATCCTTAAATTATATGTAGCTTGTGATATTAAGTTTATCAGTTTGTGGTTTTTGGTGTTCACTTTCTTTGTATTGTTTTGAATCATATGGAAAGCATATTGCAGTTTATCCTAAAGAGGTTAAATAGTAAAGTTAAACCCGATGGTAGGATTTTTCCAGCAAAAAGGCCTTTGGCGTCACCTGGTGATCACATCTTAAACTGCATTGTGCCCAAGAGCAGCCCAGAGGAAGACAGTATTTGAATACCACCACATCCAGAGGGCTCCAAGGCTGTGCTGTGACAGTCAAAGCCAGGAACAACCATGTCCTTTCTTCCAATCCCTCTCTTCCGAAGGAGCAGGGAAGGTGGTGAAGTCCACACACTTTCCCTTGGTGCTGTGGGTTTCTAAGCCTGAAGTGAACGAGTCTGGGGAGAGAAACTCTAGATGAGTATGGTGTTGGACTGGTTTTGAAAGCCTCTTTGTTTAATGACTGAGGGTGGCTAGAAAGTATTACTTACTTTCATCTGAAATGTCAGGACAGGAAAAATCCAGAGAGTGGAGGTGACAGGACAAAGAAAACAGAAAAATGCGAGCTCTTTACTTGCATCCTGTTGCATGAAGTTCATTCAGTAAACGTGTTTTAAATGCGTGAATATATAACGAGCTAAAAGTCAGGGGGAAGGAAGTACGGTGAGGCTGACCAAGGATGGGCACACTGAATTACACTTGGACCACATCTTCTCATGTTACACACGAGCAAAGCGCAGTCAAACTCAGGGAGGCAGAAGACAGGGTAAAGTTATCGGTAAAGTCCAGCTTTGGCATGCATAGTACATCTACTTTTTAGAAATCTTAAACAGCCCATAAGTCCAGTACAGCAGAGACAAAAGCAGCACCTAGTCCTGGCCTCCTGACCCTGGCCAAACCGTGGCAAGCAGGACTGCATCCTGTTGTCTTCTCTCTTGTCCTCATGGTCTTCCTAGCCCTGCAGGGAGGTGGGAGCTGGTTCTATCAGCACCTCTCCCCGGCTTCCACCCTCCTGTCTTCTACAGCTTCTCAATGTCCCTTCTCTATATCCCGACTAATGACTGTTATAGGTCATTTTCTGTTGCTGTAACAGACAACACAGACTGAATAATTTATAAAGACAAGAAATGTATTGCACACAGTTCTGGATGTTGGGATGTCCCAGAGCCTGGCACTGGCATCTGGAGAGGGCCTTCTTGCGGCAGCACCATATGGTGAGAGGGCACCACATGATAAAGGACACCTCATGGGCGATGGCCTCACATGATGACAGGGAATCACATAAGAAGGCACCACATGGCAAGAGAGCACTGCAGGGCCAAAGGGCATCCCATGGCGAGAGGGCATCACATGGCTGAGTCAGCATCACATGGTGAGAGGGTATTACATGGTGAAGGGCACTACACGGCAGAGGGCAAGAGCATGCATGTCAGCTCAGGTTTCTCTTCTTCCTATAAAATCACCAGTCTCTCTGTGAGGGCCCCCTCTGATGACTTATCTAATCCTAGCCACCTCCCAAAGGTCCCACCTCCAAAAGCTATCAGCATATATATTTGAAGATGACGTTTCCAGCATATGATATTTGGGAACACACTCAAATCCTAGCAAGGCCTCACCTGGAGTAATGCCTGCTGTAGGCCCAGGTCCATACCTCTGAGGGGTGTGAGGCTTGTCTAGGCTAACACACACCTGTAAGTCAGTGCAGGGTCCCGGTGGGAGCCTGGGTCTTGAACGCCTCCACTATGTTTGCTGCCCTAGTCTTCAGTTTCTGGTTTTCCATTTTGGACTATGCTGATTTTCTTGACATTAATTTTTTTTTAAGTGTGAAAGCTTTCAAGACACCCACGAGAGGAAAATGCGCTCCCCTTAGTAAAATCGAGCTTTGCCAGATTCCATACAGCTGTGTGCATTGAAATGACTAGTGACAAGCCCTTTGCTGCCAGTGGAACTTTCACGTATGGCACTGTGGTGCCACTCAGCAGGACCTGACCCAGTATTTGCATACTGGGTGTCACCCCAAAAGCCCCTGCAAGGAGATTTCCGGGGTGCAATAAGAATGCTGCTCTGGGTCCTGGAAGGTGCACTGTGTGCCCTCATCAGGCGGGGGTAGCACTTCAGACTCCCACCCCTTCCTTGGCAAGCATGTACTTTTCTTCTGGGAAGGCTCCTGGATTCAGCCATAGACCGAGGGCAGCTTGGCAGTAGTTCTCGTGTCTGCCAGCTGCTGATGGAAGTGTTGAGCATACCTCGATGAGGAAGGCAGGACCGCTGCACGCGGAGCAGAGCTAGATGCCTGGTAAGGACACAGACATTGGATCATTTCCATCCTTGGTGATGCGTTCTGTAGTGTAGGTGTGACGTAGGTACTCTGGGTGCTCAGGAGAGGGGTCTTTTTAATAAAGTCCCCCTCCCCCCTTTAAAAGTAATATACCTCATTGCGAATACCTTAAACTTTGTAGAAATATGTACTGTTAAAGTTCAGGAGTGAAGAGGAAGTAAGAAAGCTTGAGTAGGGCTTCTCATCTCCTAGACCCTGTGCAGTATGAGTGTGTGCAAGTGTGTGAAGAGAAGTCATGATGAAAAGAAGAAGGTGACGGCTGAGGTGAGACCTTCTCTGTGACCAGCACCTCTTCGTGGTAAGGGCAGCAAAGGTGAGAAATCTGTCCCAGCCTTGATGGGACTCGTGTTTTCCAGGTATTTGGTCTTGGTTACTGATGGTTTATAACTTTGGAGTCTCCACTCTGCCCACGCTTCCAAGTGGGTTATCAAGGTGTTTTCCTGAACAAAATAGACCCTCTTCCTAAAATAATTATAGGACCAGGTATAAGATGTTAACAGTGGTTTAACCTGTTGCAATACTGATAAGAGCTTTCATTGACTGAGGACTTTCTTTGCACCAGGTATATGCTAAGAACTGTACATTTGTTACCTCATAATGGCAATCCTCACAACTTTATGAAGTAGGAATTCCATTATTCCCATTTAACAGATGAGGAAACTAGGGTTATGACTTGACTTGCTCAAGCTAATAGACGGCACAGCCTAGCCTCAAAGCTAGGTCTCTGTAGTGCTGATGAATGTACTACTTCTCTGCATTCTTTTTCAAACATATTTACTTCAGAGACTTTTTTTTTCTCATTGCACACTCCTCATCTGTCAGTACTATCATTAGCATTTCATGGAGCACAATTTGGGAATTACTACCCCAGGAAAAGACAGTGTTCTGTCTTGGACAATGTAAAACAGAGATAGTGACACAATCCCAGTGTTATAATGATTGAAAGACACTCCAGAAAATGGTGCAGAGGATACTGGTCTTCCACTAGGGAAATGTGTGTGGTTTAAAAAAAAAAACGTTTGGGATGTCCTTGATGATGTGAAGCAGTGGATGACAGTGAAGACAATGGTCACTCTGCCTGGAAACCTTCGGCCCCTGTGGGGGAGTGTCCGCCATGCTGCCACCCATCCCAGGTGCTTCTTTGTTTCCTCCCTCCCTTCCCTCTGCCCTCTGGTACTGTCCCTCATTCCCCAGGAGTGCTTGTCTTTGTTGCAGGAATGGTGCTCCAGTTGCTGGCTACTGGGCAGGGGTCTTGCTCTCAAGCATGCTGTAGCCTGCTCAAGTCAGCCCAAGACCCCTCCTCTGTGAATATGAGCTGTGTCCTGAGCACCAGCTCTAGGCAAGGGCCCTGTTACATATCAGGCAGATAGCCTGGCTGGTGCTGCTGCCTAGTCTCCAGGCTTACATTTACCCAGAGACCTGTGGGGCCATGTTACCACAACCTAGGCGTCTCACCAACAGATCCTGTCCTTAGAGATGGGCTAACCTAGGGGATGCCTGAGTTGACTATACCTCCCTGAATATTGATTTGGACAGCTTGTCAGCCACCAAAGGGACCAGTCTTTTAGCTGGCTAACTCCTGACCTATTCCCAGGATCCTCCCCTGCCTCTTCGGTTTGCTAAAGGGGGCTGGTGGATGTGGCAGTCCCAAATCATGGCATGTCTTCTCCTATGCACCAGTTTTGCACAGCTGTTATTCTCCTTTCAAACTTTCAGTAGTCCCACAGATGTGTACATTTGGACAAAATACACTAGGAACAAAACAAACAAACAAAAACAGTCACTCAACCCAGTTCTTTAATATCGCTTGGAAAGAGTTTTTGCATTCTTTTCAGTGAATATCAAGCACTGCTAAGGAAGAAAGCAAATTCTTTCACATGTATTCTTGACTTTTACTCACGAAAGAGCCATTGCTACTCTCATGTCATGCATGGGAAGACTGAGGATCACAAAGGTTAGTTGATTTGCCTTACCTCACAGAACTAAGAGCTGCAAAGCTGGGGCCAGAATAATTAACCAGTGTTTGTACCTCTGCCAAGCCCCGGGGTCCTAAGACCATCGAGGTTGGAGCCCTTTGATCCTTGAGTACTCCATGAGGCAGCGTGAGGGTGGTTCTGATTAGTTTGCTAGGCCGCCTGGTTTCTTCTCTTGACCCTCCTCCAGTCTTCTGTTCCTAAGGCTGGTCCTGCCATCCACTCTTTATAAGCCTCAAGGTGTGTTTTGGCTTTTCTCTTTGGCTAGTTCCTGGGACTCTTTGCTGTCACCCAGCTGCCTCCACTCCCTGGCTTCTTGACAGAGCACTCATTGAACCCTAGGCTATGAGTTGTGGAGATACATAAAGAGGATGTGGTCTTGCCCTCACATTATTAATTATGCTGATACTTGTTAAAATTAGCAAGAAGGACTTTATTCAGAACTGTAGCAGCAGGGGTCAAGATTACTTCAGTAGATGGGAGGATTGGATTTAACTCCAGATACATCAGGGATAGTGAGGACTTTCAGCCCGTGGACAGGGTTGGGGAATGGATGAAACATTACTAAGAGGGATTTGGTCAGGTTATCGAGGGTGGAGAAAGAGGAGCTTGACTGGATATGAAGGGTGGTTGAATCTTGATAAACTGGCCTAGCAGGATTCATTGCTAAAACTGGGCCCAACAGGACAAGAGTGAGGCCTATTTGAGAAAGGGATTTAAAGTAGGGCTACTAAAGTTTGGTTAAAGAGGATGTCTTTGTCAGCACTCACAAAGTAATGTAAGACTCAGGACCTAAACACAGGACCCAGAGTGATAAGAGGCAGTGCTGTGTCATCCACAGGTGTGGCTGGCTATTCCAGACTGTCTCCAGGACCAACCTTTGGACAGCTACCTTGGCTCCATCTCAGATTCACTCATCTCTTACTACTCTCTGACATCTCCATATTTTTCTTCTAGTACTTTGAAGCTTGAATTTCTAGGATTTGGTACTTTTTCTTTTCTTTTCTTTTCTTTTGATTAGGAGTCTCACTCTGTCGCCCAGGCTGGAGTGCAGTGGCACCACAACCTCTGCCTGCTGGGCTCAGGTGATCCTTCCAAGTAGCTGGAACTACAGGTGCGTGCCACAGGCAGCTAGTTTTTTTGGTTATAGACATGAGGTCTCGCCAAGTTGGCTAGACTGGTCTCGAACCCCTGGACTCAGGCAGTCCTCTCGCCTTGGCCTCCCAAAGTGCTGGGATTATAGGTGTAAGCCACTGCACCCAGCTGGATTTGGTCCTTTCTACCACAAATAAGACTGGAGAGTATAAAGGCTTTATTTAGGCCTCGGGCAAGGATTTTTACCTCATACTTCTCTTCTGCAATATTGGGACAATACCTGTTACAAACTGAATTGTGTTCTCCAAGAATTCCTTTATTGCCCTAACTCCCAGTGTGACTATATTTGGAGATAGGGCCTTTAAGAAGGTACTTAAGGTCAAATAAGGCCATAAGGGCGAGACTTAATGTGATAGAACTGGTATCCTTATAAAAAGAGGAAGAGACACCAGAGACTTTGAAAAGTATGAAATTTGCAGCGACTTGAATGGATTTAGAATCTATATTACTCAGTGATCTATCACAGAAACAAAGAACTGAGTACTACAATGTTCTCACTCATAAGCAGACCCTAAACGTTTATCGTAATACTATAAGAAAGGGATTGGCAGTAATGGGACACTGCTGGGAGGCGGGGCACATAACATCAATAAGGGTACCTGATCTCAAACCAGGTGAGGTGGGGACCAAAGAAAGGCCCAAACTTTACCTGTGTGATGACCATTTACCTACCTGAATTGTACCCCACATCTTTAAAATAAAAAATAAAGTAAAATAAGAAGAAACTAAACATGAAGTTGAAGACTTAACAGTAACTCACACATGTTAGTTAGCATTTTCCCATTTCCTTCTATTATGTAACTGCAGTGATAAGGGCCTTTTGTCACCAAACATCTTCCTTGTGACCACATGGTAGTGTGGAGAATTTACACAGTAAAATCATTCCTTTGGATTCAGGCATTGTTTCTCTATGTTGCAAGTAACAGAACCTTCACAAATTAGTGCAAACAAAAAGGAATTTTCTGGAAGTATGCTGTTGTTAGGGTTCCGGGTTTCAAACAGCATGGATGAACGCTGGCTGATTTAGGCCAGAAAGAAAATGTTGAACGATATAGAATGGGATACAGGATTGTCAAGAAGGATGGAGAACCAGGTTTGGGGTCTCTCAGGTGGACAAAAGGGCCAAACATCACACCTTTGCATGGTGCCTGAAGACTTCAGGTTGCGGGGTGCAGGCTGCTGCTCCTGTGACACTTGGGAGCACTGGACTCTCCTGTCACTGAGTCCCCCACACGAATGTGCTTGGTGGTCCTGAGGAGCCAGAGCAGACCTGTTTCCGTGGCAGAGCCTAGGTCATCCATCAGCATCCATGCTGCAAAGTGAGCACTGGCCTTTGCAGCAGTGAGAGTGGGAGGTAACTCTGCCTTCCACCGAGACTCATAAGGTGGGAAACTTCACAAGCTAAAAGGAAGTTCAGAATGCCGGATGACCAAGAAGAATAAGTACCCCTACAGATCCCAGGGAATCATATGGAGCCCCCAAATTGGAAGTGTAGCTTCTCTCATGGGAGTAAGAACCGAGAATTGGAAAGCCAGCAACTGGTTACTCTGCATCTCTGTCTCTGTGTCTCTGTACCTCTCTCTCTCTCTTATGTTTCCCAGCTCCTCTTGCTAGAGGTAAGGCTCACCTCTGTCCTGACTGCTGGAAATTAGTTGTTTGTTTCCCTTGGAGCATTTGTTTCCTCATCTTCCAGAAACACCTCCCAGTTTCCTTTTGAGAGCCCTCCTCTGTCCATCCTTGGTCTGTGTGGAACCCATCCTCAGCCCTAGGGCTGGGTCACATGACCCAGTCCCAAGCCAATTAGCACATTGTATTCTCTTGGCTGCAGGGATGAATATGTGACCTAAGATAGCCTGGGACTCCTTTTGGGTTTTTTTTGTTGTTGTTGTTGAACTATAACTTTCTTACTGTAAAGTGCACAAATTTTAAGCATTCAGCTTCATGAATTCTACATAAAACTCTTATACGCCTGTGGAATCACCACTGAGACTGAGACACAGAGCACCTTCTGCAACCCAGCATGCTCCCTCACAGTCCCCTCTTTTATAGTCCACCAAAGATTATCACTATTCTGACTTCCATTACCACAGATAGATGTCTGACCCTTTTCTGAACACCATATAAATGAAATCATATGGTATGCAATCCTTGCTGACTGGCATTTCTTTCTCTCTTTCTTTCTTTCTTTTTTTTTTTTTTTTTGCTCAGTGTTATGTCTGTGAGATTCATCTATGTTGTCTTATGTAGCATTTAGCATTAGTCAATTGTTTTCACACCTGTATACTATTTCATTATATGGTTTGAGACTATTAAATAATACTGCCATATACCTCATTGTACACATCTTGGTGGATATAAGCACTCATTTATTTGAGTATATATTAGAAGTAGAATTTCTGGGTCATAGAAACAATACATAGATATTGCCAGATAGTCTTTGTGTACAAATTTATACATCTACCAGCAATATATGAGACAGTTACTCTACAGCCTTGCCTATATTTATTATCATTAGCCTCTTTGATTTTAGCCCTTTTGATTGGGTATTATGGTATCAAATTGTGGTTTTTATTTATATTTCTCTGATGACTTATGGTACTGAACACTTTTAATATAGGCATACTGGCCTTTTGGATATCCTGTTTTATCAAGTAACTGTTCTAACTTTTGCCCTTTTCTAAAAAACACTGGGCTGTTGATCTTTTTTTTACTGATTTGTGGCAATTCTTTATTCTGGATATAAGTTTTTGGCTAGATACATATATTGCACATATATTCTCTTAGCCCATAGGTTGCATTTTTGCTCTATCAATGATGTCTTTTTTTTTTTTAACTTGGGATCTCACTCTTATTTTGACTTGGGGTCACTCATACTGGAGTGCAGTGGCTCATTGCAGGCTTGACCCTCCTGGATTCAGGCAATCCTTCTGCCTCAGTCTCCCAAATAGCTGGAACTACAGGTGTGTGCTGCCATGTCTGGCTAATTGTCGTTTTAGGAATGTAACTTCAACGTATTAACTTCAGTTAATGCTTTTAGCTTGTTCTGTTTAGGAAATTTTGCTCACTCTGAGATCATGAGCAAGCTGATGACTTTTGAAGGAGTTAGAAATAATGTTTCCGTTTTGCTGTATTTCATGTTGTGAGGAAGTGAGACCGAGTCAGAAATGGAGGCAAGAAGTAGAAAGACTTGCAGAGGAGCAAGTAAGGTGAATCTGAGCTTCCTAGGAACTGTCTGCCGTGCTTGTGGCTGAAATTAGAGGTGGACCAAGAGGATATAACATGGGCAGTTGGCTTCTGAAAAGAGGCATTTAACTATTTCTTGATCAAATATTTACTGAGCTCTTGTTCTGCAAGGTAACACCCTCATGGCATTTATTTTCTAGAAGATTTTAGAAATTATTTAGAAACACCTTCTTCCAGATTAGGAAACCAGGATGAGGACATTACAAATGGTTTACCTGTTCTCACAGAGCTAGGACAGAACTACAGCTGAACAAGAGCCACAACTAGAACCCAGGTCTCCTACACTGAACCTTCCCCCACCCCCAGCCTTGCCACCAGTCCTGCAGGAAAGACCTGAGAGGTGCTGGTAATGAGTGACCTCTCCTCTGCCTCAGGCTGAAAATAAACTAGGCCAATCTCAGGTGCATTTTTCTCTCTTCCTTTGGCACTGGGCAAAGTAAGACCCCCCTGCTCCAAAGCAAAAGAGATTTCAGGAAGCCCACACACATCAAGGTGACAGAGCAGACCAGTGTCAGTAGGGGAAAATCAGAGGGATTTCCCCCAAGTCCTTCTGTCAAAGAAAAAAGCATGAGAGATCTTCCAGAAAAGAAAAACAACATCTCAAGGACTAGTCCAGACTGGGTGTGTGTTTCCCTAGTGGGGCTGCTGCCCCTTAGGTTTTGCCCCAGGACACTGGATTCCATCCTGCTGGGGAGGTCAGCACCAGGAAGTTGGGGCTTAAGGCTGGATGCACACAGCCTCAGGCAAGGCCTGGGCGAGGCACAGTCCAAGAAGCACCAGGATCTTCCCGTTGGCAACAGGAAAGTGATAGATTTGGATGGTGACCTGGAGGCCAGTGACATGATGAGGCTGTGACTCTATGGGGCCTATTATGGCTCCCTCTTCCCACACCTCTTAACACCACACCAGCTGTGAGAATGATTACCACATGCACTCACTTAGACATGCTCCTAACTGTTAAAGGGCACCACCGGGTGCTTTACATGGACCAAGTTTCTTTAAATAAACATGAGTGTTTCCTCCCAACATTAGAGGAAAGTAGTAATAATGTGGTAGTAAAATTGACTCTTGATACCCATTTACCACTTCTGCTTGGGAAAGGAGACATGGAGAGCTAATGGTGCATTTAAAAAAAAACTATTTTGGACTACAGTGACCTTCTTCCTTGAATTCCTACTGAGCCACAAATTTAGAGTTTCAATGTAGGTTAGTTTGGTGGTTCACGGTTTATTTGTGGGTGTTAGACAAACACTGTGACAAAATTGTCATTTTATGTTTATGGTGAATTGTGACTTTTTCAAGTTCAAGGGTGTACATATACAAAAAAGATAGACAACCACGTACTCAGCTCCTCCATCAGGAAACATCTAGAGCTACAGAAGCTCCTCAGGTCTGTCTTACAATCGTTTCTGCCTCTTTATCCTCCCACCAGGGCAAGCAGTGTCCTTACTTCTCATACTACGGATTAGTTTTGCACTTAGGAGTCATACTTTTATGCCAGAAAAACAATTGATTTTAAAAGGTTATAAATGACTAAAGTGGTTCTGGTAAGATGGCAATGGCATAGGTGGACTTAGGAGATTCTCCGAATGTGAGTTCCCAAAAAGACTCTTACTTTTCTTTCCCCATCCCCCAGCCCACCACCAGATATGCTGGTCCGAAGCCCGAGGACCTTCGGTCCCACACAGGGCCAGATATTGTGGCTCCTGCTGCTGCTGTTCCACCATATGTGACTCCAGCCTGCATGGGAGTCTTGGGTCTCAGCTTCATCCTTGGCTACATTATCTCTCCCCCAGCACCCAGCACCAAACCGCCGGTCACTCAGGGAAACTCTGGGCCCCCGCCCCTCAGAGACATCAGTCCCATTCCTGGCTGAAGTAACCTGTGGGGGGCCAAGGGCCACTCTTGCCACTCACCGTCTGCCCTTTGGAGCTTTGGAGCTCTAGAGCTCTGGGCCCACCCTGGCTGAGGCACTCAGCGTGTGACCCTAAGCTTGGGGACACAGACAAGTGGAGAGAAACAGATCTGTGAAAGTGAATCTGCCTCGTCCATTCTCCAGGCAGAGATGTCCATTGCCCTACCCACCTATCAACAACCCCCACCTTGGTTCCTAAGGCAACGTCGCTAAACAGGAGACAAAGCCCTACCCCTATGCTGAATCAGACAAAAGCAACTCCCAGGCAGCAGGCTAAAAAAAAAAAACCAAAAAAACGGCACCTGTAGTTCCAGCTACTTGGAAGGCTGAGGTGGAAGGATCGCTGGAGCCCAGCAGGAGAGACTGCGGTGACCGGAAGCAGCCACTGCACTCCAGTCTGGGTGCAAAGTGAGACTCCAACTCAAAAAAAAACAAAAACAAAAACAAACCCAAATTACGAGTAAATCTAGCTGCCTACAACAAAAAACAAAGGGGAGAGGCCGGAGATCAGAGCTGAAGTGACTTTAGTCTGATCTCTTATTTTGACTTATGATTTTATCATTTTGACTGCTTGTTTTGATCACTTTCGTTGTTTGCCTTCTAACTTACATTGTTTCATGATTTTATTGGTCTGTCTCTGTGTAGCTATCAGTATTCTTTAGGGAATCGTTCTTATGTATCTTTTTTCACTTCTATCCAGCCTTGTGTCTCTTTCTCACCTGATAGTTGGTATGTATGTTTGTTTTCCCTCTCACTTTTCTCTCTTTCTAACTTCCTATTGACCTCCCCTTCCTCCATTATTTTCCTCTTTTATACCTCGCTTTTAATCTAGGGACCAAGCCTACATACTGCTGGATGGACAGATTGCAAGGCAGAGGGAAATAGCTTCCAGTGTGCTCATACACCTGTTCGTGGATGCTAGAATCAGCATATACATTCTGAACCACAGCTTCCCCCTCAATTAAGCCTCAAAACTGCAAAAAGTACAGTCCGCAGCCCACACTCCAACCTCAAAAGTGAACAAAGCCAGAAGACCCTCATAAGGAAGAACAGGGTATTGCAGAAGTGAAACAAAAGCAACCCCACCTTCCCTCAAAAACAGAATTAAAGAAGGGGAGGGAAAGGGGGAGAGAGAGAGAAATCTACACAAAGAAAAACCAAAAGAAGAGTATGGGTCTCTCCCAGACTCCTGGGAGGGCAGACACTGAGAAAACTGACTTCGGAATGCAAACAATGAAGAGCCCCCAGAATGAAGGGTCTCAAATTATAAACCTAGATATCAAGACATTAATGGAGAGATTAAAAAGAATTGAGGAGACACAAGAAGAAACTAGGAAGGAGCTGATATCTGAGATAACAGTAATAAAGAATACTGTGAATGAAATAAATAACAAATTGATAAGCATGGAAAGCAGAATTACCCAAGCAGAAGAAAGAATCTCAGAGCTTGAGGACCAAAATATAGAACTAACCCAAACTCTTAAAAACACAGAAAATAGGCTCAAAAACACAGAACAAAACCTTCAAGAGATGAGCGATTACTTCAAGAGACTGAACCTGACAGTGATTGGCATTCCTGAGGCAGTAAGAGAGACAGAGACCACACTGGAACAAACTTTCCATGAGATCATTCAAGAAAACTTCCCCTATCTAATCAGTGATTCAAAAATTCAAACACAAGAGATTCAGAGAACCCCTGCAAGACAACAAATGAGAAGACCAACTCCTAGACACATAATAATTTGCCTAAACAAAGTAGGCATAAAAGAAAAAATCCTAAAGGCAGCAAGAGAAAAAGGCCAGATCACCTACCATGGAAGACCAATTAGAAAAGCAGCAGATTTATCTACAGAAAACCTGCAGGCTAGGAGAGCTTGGAGCTCTACCTTCAAAGTCCTAAAAGATAAACAATTTCAACCAAGAATAAGCTACCTGGCCAAGCTAAGTTTCATCAGCAAGGGAGAATTAAAATCTTTCCCAGATATCCAATCCCTAAGAAGTTATACTGCCACCAAACCACCACTACATGAAACACATAAGAAAGTACTAAACACAGAAGAAAAGGAAAAAAGGACAACGTTCTTCACAAGAGTACAGGAAGAAGAATAAAATATACATGAACCAATCCCAAAACCAAAAGAGAGACAAAAAACCTAGTGGAAGAACAACGCTGTAAGAACTCTATGATAGGGATGAACTCTCGCATTTCAATAATTAGCCTAAATGTGAACGGACTAAACACACCACTGAAGAAACTTAGAATGGCAAAATGGATAAAATATCTCCAGGAAACAATATACTGCCTTCAAGAGACCCATCTCACTAGAAAGGACATACACAGACTAAAAGTAAGAGGATGGGAAACAAATTTTCAGGCGACTGGAACACAAAAGAAAGGAGGAGTTGCGATCCTAATTTCAGACAAAATACTATTTAAGCTATCAAAAATGAAAAAAGATACAGAGGGCCACTACATAATGATAAAAGGTTCACTCCATCAACAAGAAATATCTATCCTAAACATATATGCACCCAACATAGGTGCACCAACTTTCATAAAGCAACTTCTGGGAAAACTAAAGAAAGATATTGACTCTAACACCATCATAACTGGGGACTTTAATACCCCACTCACAACCCTAGACAGATCATCAGGACAAAAAATCAGCAAGGAGATCCGGAACCTAAGTGTGACACTGGACCAAATGGACTTACTTGATACCTACAGAACACTCCATCCAAGACCACAGAATACACATTCTACTCATCACCTCATGGAACGTATTCTAAGATCAACCACATAATTGTCCATAAATCAAGCATAAGCATATTTAAAAGGACTGAAATTCTACCATGCACCTTCTCGGACCACAGTGGAATAAAAATAAACATTAACACCAACAAGGTCCTCCCAAAACCCACAAAGACATGGACACTAAACAGCATGATGCTAAACAACTCCTGGGTCAATGATGAAATCAAAACAGAGATCAAAAGATACCTGGAAACAAATGAAAATGAAGAAACATCTTACCAAAATCTCTGGGACGCCTTGAAAGCTGTAGTAAGAGGGGAATTTATATCCCTACAAACACACACGAAGAAAATGGAAGGAACACATGTTAACAGCCTAACAAATCTCCTAAGGAAGCTGGAAAAGCAAGACCACCAAAACCCCTAACTTCAGCAGAAGAATCCAGATCACCAAAATAATAACCCAAATCCAGGACATAGAAGACAAAAAGATAATACAAAAAATCAATGAAACAAAAAGCTGGTTCTTCGAAAGGATAAACAAGATCGATGGTCCCCTAGCTAGACTGACCAAGAAAAAAAGAGAAAAAACCCAAATAAACACAATCAGAAACACAAAAGATGAAGTCACCTCTGACTCTGAAGAAATACAAAAGATCATTAGAGGCTACTACATACATTTGTATGGAAACAAACTTGAAAACCTTAAGGAAATGGAGGACTTACTGACATCACACAACCTACCTAGGTTGGAACAAGAAGAAATTGAGACCCTAAATAGCCCAATAACAATCAAGGAAACCGACTATGTAATAAGAAAATTACCTACAAAAAAAAGCCCTGGTCCAGATGGCTTTCCAGCAGAATTCTACAAGACATTTAAGGAGGAGCTGATACCAATCTTACGGAAGGTATTCCAGGCGATTGAAAAAGATGGAACTCTCCCCAAATCATTTCACAAAGCCAACAACACATTGATACCCAAGCCAGGTAAAGATCCAACAAAGAAAGAGAACTGCAGGCCAATATCTTTGATGAACATAGATGCTAAAATTCTCAACAAGATCCTAGGGAACCGGATTCAACAATACATCTCAAAAATCAACCATCATGACCAAGTAGGCGTCATACCTGGGATGCAAGGCTGGTTCAACATTTGTAAAACCATAAACATAATTAAATACATCAACAGATGTCAAAACAAAAACCAAATGATTATATTATTAGATGCAGAAAAAGCCCTTGATAAAAACCCTCGAACATCTAGGCATATGGGGAACATACCTCAAAATAGTAAAAGCCATCTACGAGAAACCCACAGCCAGCATACTCCTAAATGGACAAAAATTGAAACCATTTCCCCTGAAAACTGGAACAAGACAAGGATGCCCACTGTCTCCCCTCCTGTTCAACATAGTATTGGAAATCCTGGCTCGAGCAATCAGAGAAGAGAAGGCAATCAGGGGTATCCAAATAGGAAAAGAGGAAGTCAAGTTATCTCTCTTTGCAGATTATATGATTGTGTACCTTGAAAACCCAAGAGAATCTGTCGAAAACCTCCTTTCACTAATAAAGTCTTTTGGCAAAGTCTCAGGATACAAAATAAATGTACAAAAGACAATCGCATTTCTTTACACCAATAATAAACAAACAAAAACCCAAATAAAAATCACAATAGCCACAAAATAAATGAAATACCTTGGCATTTTCCTAACCAGAGATGTGAAAATCCTTTACAATGAAAACTTCAAAACACCACTCAAAGAAATCAAAGATGTCACAAACAAATGGAAAAATATCCCATGCTCATGAATTGGAAGAATCAATATTGTGAAGATGTCCATCTTACCTAAGGCAATCTACAAATTCAATGCAATCCATCAAATTACCAGCAACATTCTTCTCAAACTTAGAAAAAACAACACAGGAATTAATATGGAAACACAAATGTCCAAGAATAGCCAGAACAATCCTCAGCAAAAAAAACAAAGCATGTGGTATCACATTACCAGACTTCAAACTTTACTATAAAGCTACAATCATCAAAACAGCTTGGTATTGGTATAGGAACAGGCATAAAGATCTGTTGGGAGCCAGCCAAGGAGGCCCACTGAGTGTTAGGGATCAGGAAGGGCTGTTGACCCCGAGACCACTAGGGTGTGTTCGGGAGCTATTGACCCCATTTCCTCCCCCTTTCTACTCAGCACTAACCAGATTAAGCTCCTGTGAGCTCAAAACATAAAAACTCTGAGACCAGGACGAACACAAGCTAACTTTAGAAGCTCATTGCTCCCATTCTTCCACAAACTGCAGTTTTGGCTTTCACCCAACTTATAATTCAAACTCATGTCACATCTAAGAGCCTTAGTATTGGTCACAGGCTTCTGGGTCATGATCTTAGGATTTATTTAAGGTGTAAATTGTAGCATATAGTTTTAGAAGACAGCCATTTTGTTGAAAGAATTCGGCTGGGTTACTTGCAGGTAGCCCACTGTGAACTTTGGACTGGGCCACATTCCAAACATCCTGGGATGGGCCACTTTCGTTTGTAAAGTAAATACTTAAGCTTCTATAGAAATATTTAACTTGGCATAAATCAATCAGCTTAGGATGAAAAAGGTTTATAGAACATGTCAGTCACAGATTAGGTTATCCTTTGTTATGGGATTTTAAGATTATCATATGAAAAGTGTTTAAAGGCAATCATTGATTAAGTTTTCATGGATTAAGGTTTCTGGTGGGTGGGGGACGCCCCTCCCACATCTGACTTTGTGTATAAAAGACCCGTTGTAATTCCCAATAACTCTCATTCGCTTCTGCACTAGACTGGAGTCCAGTCTCTTTCTTTCTCTCTCTCTCTCTCTCTTTCTCTATTCTTCCCCCCAATTGCCAACACTGTCTCCACCTTTGGGGTACCCTGAACCTGGCTGAAGCTGGTCTCTGGCAAGTTGCGCCCAACGTAGGGCCTCAAGGTAAGCTTTCTTTTTCTTTTTCGGGACTGATAGGACCCCTCTGTAGAGACAGGCAGAGCAAGGAAGGGTGAGCAGTTTAAGAGCCACGGCAGAATCATGGGCCAGAGTGAGTTTGTTCATAAGTATTCTGATGTCTATCAGTATTTTGTACATATTGTCCGATAGAGGAACCGGTTGTCTTGACTCTTGCATTTTGTGCGTGTTAGCTTTATGGAATATTATCTGAGATGCTTGAAATCCACAGCACGATTTCTCTAAAATTCCGGCCAAAAATAAAGACACTCCCCTGCTGGCCATAGCCTCAGCGCCTCCTTTAGATGATGAATTTTTCCCCAAGGAGGAAATGGAGTTGGAGGAGGAAGTGATTGGGTATCATAAGCGAAAAAATCCTGGTAATGTTGCCAAGGTACCTCCTCCCAGTTGTTAAAAGACTTTAACACCGAAATTCACACCTGGGTATGTGTCTCTGGCTAATGTAGGTATGCAGGGAGCCAGAAAAAAGGCTGAGAAAGGGGGAGATTTTACCTTGTCTTCTTGCTTTCCAGTAATTTATATGGAAGAAGGCACAGTAAACGAGGCACCTCACTGGGAGCCGCTACCATATAAATTAATTAAGGAACTTAAAGAGGCTTGTACTCGGTATGGTCCTATGGCTCCTTATACTATTACTATTATGGAACAGTGTGCCACTCGGTGGATGACACCACAAGATTGGCGACAACTTGCTAAAAGCTGTTTGTCAGGAGGAGCCTATTTACTATGGAAAACTGAATTTAAAGATCAGGTAAGGATCCAGAGGGCTGTTAACCAGCAGAGGGATCCAAATCAGTTTCATATTTCTAGCAATATGCTGTTAGGAAGAGGATTACATGAGTCACTTGACAGTCAACTAATCTTACCCAAGGAAGTTTTACTCCAGGTAAATTCTTGTGCAAGTGAGACTTGGAAGAAGTTACCTATTAATTCTACTCAGACTACCTCACTATCTGATCTTAAGCAGAAAACAGATGAAACTTACGAGGGTTTTCTCTCTAGACTTACAACAGCAGTAAATAGAGTAATCTCTAATGCAGAAGCAGCAGATATCCTTATTAAACCGTTGGCTTTTGAGAATGCTAACAGTACTTGCCAAGCTTTGATTAGACCGATTATAAGAACAGGACAATTAACTGATTATATCAGGCAGTGTGCTGATATTAACCCTGCCATTATGCAAGGTATGGCAATAGCCGCTGCCTTAAGGGAGAAACTTATGCACAATTTGTGCAGGGAATGCAAAAAAAAAAAAAAAAAGAAGGGAGGGACCGGGCCGGCCGCATGTTCCCAAGTTCCCTCCTCGCCATTCCTCCCCAGACTCTCCGCCCTGGGTGCCTTCCCAAGCGTGTCCTCAGGGAGACCCAGCACCTGGGAGCTGCCGCCCAGATGGAGGTCCTCTTATGTTGCCCAGGATGGTCTCAAACTCCTTGGCTCAAGCAATCATCCTACCTCTGCCTCCTAAGTAGCTGGGACTATAGGCGCGCAACATCATACCTGGCTCTTACAGTTCCTTTGGACACATGATTTTTGAAGGACAAGGAGGTGTCAGATACCCTATCATAAAATGGGCAAGTCTCTAACCAATAAGCCCAGGGGTGACTCTGGATTTGGTTCAAGCAGTCTTGCTTTCTGGGTTCAGGAAATTACTAACTCCAGACCTCTAAAAGATTTATATATTCAGGGAGTTAAAATTAAAGGTCTGCTAGATACAGGGGCTGATGTTTCTTGTATTGCTGGGAAAGACTGGCCGTCTTCCTGGCCAACACAAGCAGCCCCATCAGGACTCATTAGTATTGGTCGAGTGCCCTCTATAGCCAAAAGTTCTCAAATCTTAAATTGGACAGATAATGAAACTTCGGGAACCTTTTGTCCCTACATCATTCCTTCCATCCCCATTACACTTTGGGGACGCAATATTCTTGCTCAAATGGGCATGCTTCTGTATAGTCCAGATGACATGGTGTCAGCGCAAATGCTACAAATAGGATGCAGTCCCTTAAAGGGACTTGGAAGGAACAGACAGGGCATAAAAGGACCTGTTCAGGTTACAGAGAGGAAAGACCAGTCTGGTATTGGCTTTTCAAATTTGTCCTGGGGGCCATTGTTCCTGAGGCTGCTGATCCCATTACCTGGAAAGATGATAAACCAGTTTGGGTGGACCAATGGCCCATGCCCTCAGAGAAACTTAAGGCAGCAAGAGAATTAGTTCAACAGCAGTTGGAGGCTGGCCATATAGAGCCTTCTACCAGTCCTTGGAATACTCCTATATTTGTTATAAAAAAGAAATCTGGAAAATGGAGACTTTTACAGGATCTAAGAGCCATTAATGCCACCATGGAGGCTATGCGTGCATTGCAGCCTGGGCTGCCATCTCCAGTTGCTATTCCTGCTGATTATAACATCATAGTTATTGATCTACAGGATTGCTTTTTTTCTATACCTTTAAATTCTCAAGACTGTAAAAGATTTGCATTTAGTTTACCTTCTCATAATTTAAAGCAGCCGTTCGAGAGATATCAATGGAAAGTCCTGCCACAAGGTATGAAAAACAGCCCTACCTTGTGCCAGAAGTTTGTAGATGCAGCCTTGCAGGATATAAGAAACCAATATCCTAATCTTTATTTAATTCATTACATGGATGATATTTTATTGGCTCATGCAGATCATGCTCACTTGCATAACGTTTTGAATGAAACAGTAACAGCATTGCCTAATTATGGTTTGAAAATTTCTCCTGAAAAAATTCAAACCAACTTGCCCCTTACTTATCCTGGCTGAATGTTAAACACTCAAACTGTGAGTCATCAACCTCTACAATTAAGGAAGAATCATTTGGTTACCTTAAATGATTTTCAGAAATTGTTAGGAGATATTATTTGGCTGAGGCCTTATTTACATGTCACTGCTGCAGACTTAAAGCCTCTTTTTGATATACTGCTGGGGGATCCCTCCCTCACTTCTAAAAGAGTCTTAACACCCGAGGCAAAAGAGGCCTTAACTCTCGTGGAAAAGGCCATTGAGTCCCAAAGGGTGAAAAGGGTAAGTTATGATATACCATGGGAATTAATTGTGTTGGCTACTTCTCATACCCCAACAGGGTGCTTGTGGCAGGAAGGACCTATGGAATGGTTACATTTACCGGTTTCCTCTAAAAAAGTTTTAGCATCTTATCCGTACTTAGTAGCTTTGCTAATAATCAAAGGAAGACAGAGAAGCATGGAATTGTTTGGAAAAGATGTGGATAATATCATCATCCCATATGACAAAACTCAGTTTCAAACCTTGTTGCAAACTAATGATGATTGGCAAGTGGCTTTGATTGATTTTAGAGGACAAATTTTGTTTCATTTGCCTAGAAATCAATTGTTGTAGTTTGTGAAATGTAATTCTATAATTATTCCTCACGCATGCTCCTTAGTCCCCCTCGAGGGAGCAGTATTGGTTTTTACTGATGGCTCTTCTAATGGTAAAGCAGTGGCAGTAATTAATGAAAAACCTCATGTTTTAAGGACTTCAGAGACTTCAGCACAAAAAACAGAATTAAGAGCTGTCTTATATGCCTTTACAGCTCTAAAAGACAAGAGATTTAACTTGTATACTGATTCTCGTTATGTTCAAGGGCTGTTTCCTCATACTGAGACAGCAACTATTACTGTTAGTAAAACCACAATTTTGGAATTGCTTATACAACTGCAACAATTTGATTCATGTTAGAAAAGAGCAATTTTTCGTTGGCCATGTCAGATTTCATTCCAGCCTTCTGGGACCTCTACATGAGGGTAATCAATTGGCTGATAATTTAACAAAACCTGCCATCTATGCAACTTTGGAGACAGAGGCAGTCACTCAAGCTCAACTATCTCATAATATTCATCATCAAAATGCTACTGCTTTACATTATGAATTTCAGATACCTAGGGAAGCAGCAAGGCAGATTGTCAAGAATTGTCCAGCATGTCCTACTTTTGTTAATGTTCCAGCAGGAGTTAATCCATGATGATTAAAACCTAACGTATTATGGCAAATGGATGTAACTCGTGTACCTACATTTGGAAAATTGTCTTATGTGCATGTTACTGTGGATATGTTTTCTCATGTTATTTTAGCCTCAGCAAGAACCGGAGAAGCTTACAAGGACGTGGTGCAACATTTATTTTTTTATTTCTCACAATTAGGTATGCCAAAACAACTTAAGACTGACAATAGTCCTGCATATACATCAAAATCTTTTCAACAGTTTTGTTCTCAACTTAATATTTTTCATTCTACAGGAATTCCTTATAACACGCAGGGTCAAGCCATAGTTGAAAGAGTCCATCAAACTTTAAAAAATCAAATACATAAATTACAAGAGGGGGAGTTTAGGTATAGTTCTCCTCATCATGTTTTAAATCATGCTTTATTTGTTATAAACCATTTAAATTTGGATTCTTCAGGCAATTCAGCTATGGCTAGACACTGGAACCCAGAAGGAAATGTTAAACCTATGGTAAAATGGAAGGATCTTCTCACAGGCCAATGGAGAGGGCCTGATATATTACTAACCAGTGGGAGAGAATATGCTTGCATATTTCCACAGGATGCGTCAACTCCTGTTTGGATTCCTGATCAATTCATTCGAAATGCCCCCGCTAACCCAAAGACTGAGACAGGTGGCATGAATCCTGTTGAATCAAAGAAATAGGCCGGAGAAAAATGTAAACAAAATAAGGGTTTTCACTTCCTTTGTCCTCTCCTATTCCTCCTACAACTCCAATTCCTGCATTCCCTACTACTCTTGTTTCTTGTAATCTGTTCTGTGAATCCCTTTGCCTTTATCTGGGAAGGAAGGGCAGGCGTCTATGGCTGTGGCACCTAGCTCTGACTTTCAGTCTTTCTCTTTTACCTTCGGAGAAGGGGCAGGTGCCAAAGGCCACAGCACCTCACCCCAGCCTCCAGTCTTTCTCTTTTCCCTTTGGAGAAGGGGTGGGTGCCAAAGGCCACGGCACCTAACCCCAACCTCCAGACTTCTCAGCCCCCCCTTCTCAAGGGGGTGGCTTGGACAAAAGGATGTTAAAAATTCTTCTTTGTTGTCTTCTTATGATAAATTTCTCTCAAGTTCAACTTTCCCAGATGGAAGTAAAGGAATCATATAAGTGAATCCTGTTAGCTAACTACAAAATATGTGTTAATAAGCAGACTAGACTGGAAGGACAAGTTCTTTTGGATGTATCTTATCTCTCGGTCAGCACTGGTGCAAACTACAAAAATTAGAAAAGGACCCACAAACCCCTCAACTATAACTATTGGACACAGCCTTTAAAGTCTTTAACAACTGGGAGGAGAAAAGGATGCAGGACCAAAAACATAAGACAAACTTACTGCATGCAGTCCAAGGCATCGAGGTGGGAGAAGAGCTCACCATCTGCTACCTGGAAATGCTGATGACCAGTGAGGAGCGCCGGAAGCAGCTGAGGGACCAATACTGCTTCAAGTGTGACTGTATCCGATGCCAAACCCAGGACAAGGTGATCTGCAACTCTTTCACCATCTGTACTGCAGAGATGCAGGAAGTGGGTGTTGGCCTGTATCCTAGGATGTCTTTGTTCAATCACAGCTGTGACCCTAACTGTTCAATTGTGTTTAATGGACACCACCTCTCAGCGTACCTGCTTGCCCCTTCAATGATATGGAAAAGGACTGGTCACTCATCCAGTGAGATATTGGCTTCCTGAAATGGAGAGACTGTGCTTATAACTCTAAGGTGGACTATACTGTACCTGGTGAAAGACTATATATTAGTGACTGGGGTTTTAATGGCTCTACACTTGCTGCAACTAGAAGGCACTCCAATGAATGGGTACAAGACAAGCCATTCAACCTCATTTGTGGAGAGCCCTCGCAGCCCTTCAACCAGTCAGCCTGTCTAGGCCTGTTAGACAAACTCAGCAGTACCACATTAGGGATGCTTGCAGTTCTTTTACATGTTTTTAGTATGAAATAAGTACTAAGTTGTTAAAATTGAGTATCATAGCAATGTTTATAAGGTGTCTTGTACTGGGTGTATTTTTAACTGTTTAACTAATGCCTTTTACAAAGGTTTTGTTATTCTTGAGCAGCCGTCTTATTTGATGATTCTTGTATAATTGTCATCTCATTGGTATGATGCATATGGTTTACAGACATTGTATGAGGCTAATGCTCTTTTAGAAAGACAGAAAAGATTTTTGGCTACTTTTAATTTTAGGAGTTACAGCTTTAATAGCTACTTTTGAGCTGTAGCATTATCTAGGGAAGTTCATACAACTATGTTTGCTGATCGGCTGTCTAAAGACATTTCTATTGCCATAGCTATTCAGGAAATCATAGACCAGAAGTTGGAAAGTAAGATTAGTGCTTTGGAGGAAGGAGTTTTAGCAGTTGGGCAAGAATTTGTGACCTTAAAGAAGAAATTGGCTCTCCAATGTCACTCTGAGTTTAAATCTGTCCGTACTTGGGACAGAGTAACTTGGAATTTGGAACCATTCAGACCTGAGTATAGACTTTACTAAATTACATCAAGAAATTCAGGCATCATTTACTAATCAAAAATCATTAATGTCTATACTCATCAATGTGGGAATTTGCAGAGCAGTGATTCTTTTGTTGCTGTGTTTACTCCCAATCATCTTCAGAGTGCTAAAGAAGAGCAATATGGAGTTTCATGGTTTTGTGCTAAAAAATAAAAAAGGGGGAGATGTTGGGAGCCGGCCACGGAGGCCCACTGAGCATTAGGGATCAGGAAGGGCCATTGACCCCGAGACCACTAGGATGCGTTCGGGAGCTATTGACCCCATTTCCTCCCCCTTTCTACTCAGCACTAACCAGATTAAGCTCCTGTGAGCTCAAAACATAAAAACTCTGAGACCAGGATGATCACAAGCTAACTTTAGAAGCTCATTGCTCCCATTCTTCTGCAAACTGCAGTTTTGGCTTTCACCCAACTTATAATTCAAACTCATGTCACATCTAAGAGCCTTAGTATTGGTCACAGGCTTCTGGGTCATGATCTTAGGATTTATTTAAGGTGTAAATTGTAGAATATAGTTTTAGAAGACAGCCATTTTGTTGAAAGAATGTGGCTGGGTTACTTGCAGGTAGCCCACTGTGAACTTTGGACAGGGCCACATTCCAAACATTCTGGGATAGGCCACTTTCGTTTATAAAGTAAATACTTAAGCTTCTATAGAATTGCTTAACTTGGTATTAATCAATCATCTTAGGATGAAAAAGCTTTATAGAATATGTCAGTCACAGATTAGGTTATCCTTTGTTATGGGATTTTAAGATTATCATATGAAAAGTGTTTAAAGGCAATCATTGATTAAATATTCATGGATTAAGGTTTCTGGTGGGTGGGGGACGCCCCTCCCACATCTGACTTTGTGTATAAAAGACCCGTTGTAATTCCCAATAACTCTCATTCGCTTCTGCACTAGACTGGAGTCCAGTCTCTTTCTTTCTCTCTCTCTCTTTCTCTCTTCTTGCCCCCAATCACCAACTCTGTCTCCACCTTTGGAGTACCGTGAACCTGGCTGAAGCTCCGGCAGAGATCAATGGAATAGAATTGAGATTCCAGAAGCAAAACCTCAATTTCTCAACCAACTCTTCTTCGACACAGCCTCCACCACCTACCACTAGGGTGAGGAGAACCTATTCAGTAAATGGTGCTGGGAAAACTGGCTGACCACATGCAGAAGATCAAAACAGGACCCCTATCTATCCCCATACACAAAAATTAACTCCAAATGGATCAGAGACCTAAATGTAAAACCTTAAACCATAAGAACCTTAGAAAATGAAGGATATACCCTCATGGAAATCGGAACTGGCATCCAATTCCTGAACAAAACCCAAAACCCACAACTCATAAGAGAGAAGATAGACAAGTGGGACCTCATTAAACTGACAAGCTTCTGCAAAGCCAAAGAAACCATCAAGAGAGCAGGGAGACAGCCTACAGACTGGGAAAAAGTATTTGCCAACACCAGATCTGACAAAGGCTTAACATCTTGGATCTACAAAGAACTCAAACATGCTGAAAAGAAAAAAAGAAACAACCCCATTATAAAATGGGCAAAAGATATGAATAGTCACTTCACAAAGGAAGACATCCGAGTAGCCAGCAGACACATGAAAAAATGTTCAACCTCACTAATCATCAGGGAGATGCAAATCAAAACCACACTGAGATACCACCTAACTTCAATCAGAATGGTAATTATCAATAACTCAAAAAATAATAGCTGCTAGAGAGGGTGTGGTGAAAAGGGAACACTTCTACACTGTTGGTGGGAGTGTAAACTAGTGCAACGTCTGTGGAAAGCAGTGTGGTGATTCCTAAAAGCTCTAAATATCAACCTCCCATATGACCCCACAATCCCCCTACCGGGAATATATCCTGAAGAACTCAAATCACTCTATAAAAAAGATACCTGCACACATATGTTTATCTCAGCATTGTTCACAATAGCAAGAACTTGGAAGCAACCACGCTGCCCATCAAAAGAGGACTGGATTAAAAAAATGTGGTACATATACATGATGGAATACTACACAGCCATAAAAAAGAACAAAATCATGAATTTCGCAGTAACCTGGATGGAACTAGAGTCTATAACACTGAGTGACCTCTCACAGAAATAAAGATCCAAGTATCACATGTTCTCACTCATATAGTGGACCTTGAACATCCAATGTAATACTATAAAAAAATGACTGACAGTAGTGGGAAACTGGGGGGGGGAGGGAGATGGGATTAACGGTAGTAAATATCTGTCTGGGTCAGGGAAACACCTCTTATCAACAAGGGTGCCTGAACGAAACATATTTGTTTACCTAACCCTTAACTGTACCCCACAATATCATAATAAAAAATATTGATTATAAAAAAAATCACTAAAGCAAATGTTCTTCAGGGATTACACAATAGTTCAGTTATAGATTCTGTAGTCTTTGACCTTTACTTATAAAAGTTTGAAGATATTCAGTTTAATATTGTCTTCTTATTTGGAGATAATTTCAAACTTAAAATTTGAAAGAGTAGTATAACTTTTCTCCTGCATGAGAGAAAGTTGCTGGCATGATGTCCCATCACCCCAATATTTTAGCATGTAATTCCTGCACACAAGGGCATATTTCTACATAGCAATAATTCAACCATTAAAATCAGGAAATTAACATAGATACATTATTAACATGTAATCTGCAGGCACCATTGAAGTTTCACCAACTGTCTGAATAAAGGTGCTTATCTCAAAAGTCTAGGATCAAGTACTGCATTTGGTTGTCTTATCTCTTTAGTCTTTTTTGACATAGGAGAGTTCCTCAGTCTTTCCTTGGTTTTCATGACACTTTAGAAGATTACAGGAATTCATATGGAAACATAAACGACCATGAATAGCCAAAACAATCCTCAGCAAACAAACTAACAAAGGCAAAGCTACAATAAGCAAAACAGCTTTGTACTGGTACAACTACAGGCATATAGACCAATGGAACAGGATAGAGACTCTGGATGCAAAACTTCAATTTCTCGACCAACTCCACCATCAACTAATGGGGAGAGGAGAACCTATTCAGTAAATGGTGCTGGGAAAACTGGCTGACCACATGCAGAAAATTAAAACAAGATGCCAACCTGCTGCCATACACAAAAATCAACTCTAAATGGATCAAAGACCTAAATGTAAGACCACAAACTATAAGAACCTTAGAAAATGCAGGAGCCACCCTTATGGAAATTGGAACTGGCAATCAATTCCTGATCAAAACCCCAAGTACCCATGCCATAAGAGATAAGATAAACAAGTGGGGCCTCATCAAACTGACAAGCTTCTGCAAAGTCAAATAAACCATCAGGGAGTGAGGAGGCAGCCCACAGTCTGGGAAAAAGTATTTGCCAGCTGTATATCTGACAAAGGCCTAACAGCTAGGATCTACAAGGAACACAAATGTGCTGAAAAGAAAAAAAACAAACAGCTCCATTACAAAGTGGGCAAAATATGTGAATAGACACTTCTCAAAAGAAGACATACAAGCAGCCAACAGATACATGAAAAAATGTTCGGCCTTGCTCGGTCATCAAAGAAATGCAATTTAAAAACACACTAAGATACCACCTAATTCCAATCAGGATGGCCAT
>JAPVLO010001816.1:0-54573 GCA_027257055.1 Cephalopachus bancanus | reverse complement strand
CCAACCCTTCCTTTCCATTTCTCTCCAATCCATAGCATTCAATTGCACTCCATTTCTTTCCATTCCACTCTACTTTTCTCCATGCCCTTCCTCTCCATTCCATTCGATTGTTTCCTCTCCATTTCTTTCCACTCTTCTTCATTCCATTCCATTACTCTCCATTCAATTCCATTCGTTCAATTTTACTCCTTTAGATTATTCTTCCTCCCATTCCTCCTCATTCCATTCCATTCCTCTCCATTGCATTCCACTGAAGTCATTTCCATTCAGTTTCTCTTCACTCTCTTCCTCTCTATTCCATTTCTCCCCATTCCATACCTCTCCATTCCATTCCATATCATTCCATTCCTCTCCCTTCCTTTGCATTCCATTTCAGTCCATTGGATTCCTTTCCATTCCACTTATTCTCCAATTCCTTACTCTCCATTCCATTCCATTCCTCTCCACTCCATTCCACTCTTCTACGTTCCATTCCTTTCTTCTCAATTATGTTCCTCTCCATTCCATTCCTCTAAATTCCTTTCCATCTCTTTCAATTCTTTTCCAATCTTTACCTCTCAATTCCTCTACATTCCATTCCATTCCTCTCCATTCCATTTCATTCCTTTCCATTAGATTCAATTACACTCCATTCCATCCCTCTCAATTCCATTCCATTTTATTCTTTTCCACTCCTTTCCTCTCCATTTAATTCTAGTCCAAACCATTCCTCTTCATTCCATTCCTCTGCTTTCCATTCCATTCCAATTTAGTCCTTTACTCTCCATTCCATTCGATTAAATTACATTCTAATCCATTCCATTCCATTCCATTTCATTTCGTTCCATTCCATTCCATTCCATTCCATTCCATTCCTTCCATTCCTCTCATTTCCATTCAATTCCACTACATTTGATTCCTCTCAATTCCATTCCATTTTATTCCATACCACTCCTTCCTCTCCATTCTATTCCAGTCCAAACAATTCTTCTCCTTTCCATTGTTCTCCATTTCATTCCTCTCCATTCCATTCCATTCCATTTTATTCTTTTACTCTCCATTCCATTCGATTCAATTCCATTCTGATCAATTACCTTTCATTTCATTCCATTCCATTCCTCTCCATTCCATATCACTCCATTGGATTCCATTCCATTAAAATATTTTCCATTTCTATCCTTTCCATTCCATTTCCTTAAATTCCATTGGATTACTCTGCACTTCAATCCTCTCTTCTACATTCCATACCTTTTTTCTCCATTACATTCTTTTCCCTCCATTTCATTCTATTCAATTCTAATCGATTCTATTCCTCTCCATTCCTTTCCACTCCATTCCATGGAACTCCATTCGATTCCCTTTCATTCCATTCCTCTCCATTCCACTGCATTACTCTCCATTCCATTCAACTCCATTCCATTCCTATTCACTCCATTCCATTCCATTCTATTCCTTTTCACTGTTTTCCTCACCATTCTATTCCAGTCGAATACATTCCTCTCCATTCTATTCCTCTCAATTCCATTCCTCTTCAGTCCTTTCCTTTTCATTCCATTCCTTTCCTTCCCTCTCCATTCCATTCCATTGAATTCCTCTCAATTCCATTGTAAACCCTTTTATTCCTCTCATTCGCATTCCTCTAATTTCATTTCGATTCATTCTGCCTTTTTCCATTCCATACTATTCGATTCCTTCTTCATTCCCTTCTATTCCTCTCCATACAATTCCTGTGCATTCCATTACAATCCACTCCAATTCCTTAGAACCCATTCCTCGCCATTCCATCCTCTCCATTTCATTCCTCTCCATTCCATTACACTCTACTCCATTCCATTCCATTCTTTTCTTCTCCACTCTATTCCAGTCTATTGCTTTCAGCTCCACTCCTCTTCATTCCATTTCTTTCCATTCTATTACTCTCCATTCAGTTACTTTCCATTCCATTCCTCTCCCTTCCATTCCATTCCATTCCATTTTATTCCATTCTATTCCATTCCACGGGTATTCCATTTCAGTCCATTGGATTCCATTCCATTCCACTGTTCTCCATTTACTTTCCATTCCATTATATTCCACTCCTCTCCATTGCATTCCACTCTTCAACATTCAATTCCTTACCGATCCATTATATTCCTCTCCATTCGATTCCTATAAATTCGATTCCATCTCTTTCAATTATTTTCCATTCCTTACCTTTCAATTCCTCTACATTCCATTCCATTCCTCTCCATTCCATTCATCTCAATTCCTTTCAACTCCATTCAATTCAACTCCATTCCATTCCTCTCCATTTCATTTCACTCCATTCCATTCCATTCCCCTCCATTCCATTCAATTCCACGCCATTCCAATCCTCTCAATTCCATTCCATTTTATTCCTTTTCAATCCTTTCCTCTCCATTCAATTTCTATCGAAACCATTCATCTTCATTCCATTCCTCCCCATTTCATTCCTCTCCAGTCCATTCCATTCCTTTACTCTCCTTTCCATTCCTCTTTTTTCCATTCCATTTCATTGCTCTTCATTCCATTCCTCTTTATTTCACTTCTCTAAATTCCATTACATCTCTTTCCATTCCTTTCCATTAATTTCCACCCAGCTCCTCTGCATTACCTTCCATTCCTCTCCATTTAATTCCTCTCCATTCCATTCCAATGCATTCCCTTCATTCCATTCCATGCATTTTTATTTCATTACTCTTCATTCCATTCCATTCCTCTACATTCCATGCCATTTTGTACCATTCCATTCCCATTGTCTCCATTCAATTCTTCTCCATTTCATTCCTCTCCATTCCACTTCACTCCACTCCATTGCATTCCACTCCATTCCCCTAAGGATTATTCCTCTCCATTCTATTCCTCTAAATTTCATTCCTCTCCATTCCGTCCCTCGCTTAGATTCCATTCTATTCTATTCTATTCCTCTCCATTCCTTTCCATTACATTCTGCTCCATTCCTTCCCTCTCCTTTCCATTCCTGTCCATTGCATTCCTTTCCACCCTATACCATTCCATTCATTTCATCTCCACTCTATTCCTTTACATTCAATTACTCTCCTTTGCATTCCTCTCCATTCCACTGCATTCTATTCCATTTCTTTCCATTCTATTCCGTTCCACCCATCAATTCCTATCCAATCCACTTCATATCATTCCTCGCCATTCCATTTCATTCCATTCCACTCCATTCCATTCTTCTCCACTCCTTACGTCTGTATTCCAATACTCTCCATTCCATTCGATGCAATTGCATTGCGATCCATTCCATTACATTCTGTTCCTTTCCATTCCATCCCATTCCTCTCCATTCCATCCCATTCCTCTCCATTCCATTCCATTCCATTGCACTCTATTGGATTCCATTCCAATCAACTCTTTTCCATTTCTATACTCCTCCTTTCCACTTTCTTAAATTCCATTCCATTACTCTCCATTCCATTCCTCCTTTTTCGTTTCCATTCCTTTTTCTCCATTACATTCCTCTCTGTCTATTCCATTCTATTCAATTCAACTCGATTCTATTTCTCTCCATTCAATTCCTCTCCATTCCTTTGAACTCCATTCGATTCAATTTCTTCCATTCCTCTCCATTCCATTCCATTCCACTCCATTCCATTCCACTCATTTACATTCCATTCTATTCCTTTCCACTGCTTTCCTCACCAATCCATTCCAGTCCAATCCATTCCTCTCCATTCCATTACTCTCAATTCCATTCCTTTCCTTTCCTTTTCTCTCTATTCCTTTCTTCTCCATTCCATTCTATTCCTCTCAATTCCATTCCATTCCTCTTCAATCCATTCCTTTCGGATCCTATCCAATCAATCCCCTTCCTCCCACTCCATTCTATTCTATTCCATTCCATTCCACTCCCTTCCGTACCTCTCCAATCTCTTCTATTCCTTTACTTTCCATTTCAATCCATCCATTCCATTCCACACTTCTCCATTCCCTTCCCCTTCATTCCATTCCATTTCATTGCATTCCATTCCATTCCTCTCCTTTACATTCCAATACATTCAATTGCATTCCACAACACTGCATTGCATTCCACTCCATTCCTCCCCATTCAATTCTTCTCCATCCTATTCATCTCCATTCCATTCCACTGCATTCCATTCCATTGCATTCAAGTCCCCTGCATTCCTTCCCATTCCATTCTCCTCCATTTTATTCTTCTCCATTCCTTTCCATGCCATTCCACTCCATTCCATTCCTTTCTTCTCCATTCCACTCCTCTCCATTCCATTCTCCTTTCCATTCCTGTCCATTCCATTTATTTCCATTAAACTCCATTCCAATTCATTCCATTTCATTCCATTCCTCTCCATTCCATTCAATTCCACTGCAATCCATTCCTCTAAATTCCATTTCACTTTACTCTTTTCCACTCCTTTCCTCTCTATTCAATTCCCGTCCAATCCATTCCTCTCCATTCCATTCCTCTACATTTCATTCCGCTCCATTCCATTCCATTCCATTCTAGTCGATTCAATTCCATTCCCATCCATTCCATTCCATTCCATTCCATTCCATTCCATTCCATTCCATTCCTCTCCATTTCATTGCATTCCATATACTCCATTGGATTCCATTCCTTTCAACTCTTTTCCATTTCTATCATCTCCATATCATTCCTTAAAATTCCATTCCATTACACTGTATTCTATTCCTTTCTTCTCCATTCCATTCCTTTTTTCTCTTTTACATTCCTCTCCATCCATTCCATGTATTCAATTCAACTCTATTCTATCACTCTCCATTCCATTGAACTCCCTTCATTTCAACTCCATTCCGTTACTCTCCATTCCATTTCTCTCCATTCCATGCCATTACTCTTCATTGCATTCCTTTCCACTCCGTTCCATTCCACTACATTCCATTCCACTTTATTCCTTTCCACTCCTTTACTCACTATTCCCTTCCACCCAATCCATTCCTCTCCATACCATTCCTCTCAAATGCATTCTTCTTCAGTCCATTCCTTTCCATTCCATTCCTTTGATTTCCTCTCCATTCCATTCCATTCAATTCCTCTCAATTCCATTTTATTACCTTTTATTCCTCTCCATCACATTCCTCCAATTTCAATTCCATTCTTTCCATTATTTTCCATTGCTTACCATTCTATTCCTTCTTCATTTTCTTCTATTCTTCTCCATACAAATCCTGTCCATTCAATTACAATCAATTCCATTTTCTAAATCCCATTACTTTCCATTCCATTCCTCTCCAATCTATTTCTCTCCATTCCATTCCACTCTACTCTAATCCAATCCATTCCTTTCTTCTCCATTCTATTCCATTGCAAGCCTTTCAAATCCACTCCTCTCTATTCCATTCCTCTCCATTCTATTCCTCTGCATTGCATTACTCTCCATTCCATTCCTTTCCGTTCGATAACTTCTCCATTCCATTCCTCTCCACTCCATTCCAGTCCTCTCAATTCGATTACATTATTCCTTTTCACCCCTTTCCTCTCCATTCAGTTACAGTCCAAACCATTCCTCTCTATTCCATTCATCTCCATTTCATTCCTCTCCATTCTTTTCCAATCCATTTTAATCCATTACTCTCCATTCCATTCGATTCAATTTCATTCTGATCCATTCCATTACTTTGCTCTCCATTATAATGTATTCAATATCACTCCATTGGATTCCATTCCATTCAACCCTTTTCCTTTTCTATCTTCTCTATTCCATTCCCTTAAATACCATTCCACTACTCTGCATTCCATTTCTCTCTTCTCCATTCTATTTCTTTTTTCTCCATTCCATTCCTCTCCGTCCATTCCATTCCATTCCTTTCTTCTCCATTCTATTCCATTCTATTAATCCAGACTCCATTCCTCCCCATTCCATTCCACTCCACTCCACTACTATCCACTCCAGTCCTTTCCATTCCATTCCTCTCCATTCTCTTTCTCTCCATTCCATTGCATTCCATTCCATAACATTCCATTCAATTCTATTCCATTCCATTCCTCTCCATTCCACTACTCTCCATTTCATTCTATTCCATTCCATTCCATAACATTCCTTTCCAATCCATTCCATTCCATTCCATTCCTTCCATTCTGATTCCATTGCATTCAATTTCAGTCCAGTGGACTCAATTCCATTCCACTTTTCTCCATTTACTTACTCTCCATTCCAGTCCTTTACATTCCATTCCATTCCATTTTATTCCATTCCATTCCTCTCCAATCCATTCCACTCTTCTACATTCCATTCCTTTCCTCTCCAATATATTCCTCTCCATTCCATTTCTCTAAATTACTTTCCATGGCTTTCAATTCTTTTCCATTCCTTACTTTCCAACTCCTCTACATTCCATTTCATTTCTCTCCATTCCATTCCTCGCCATTCTAATCAAATACTTTCGATTCAACTCGATTCCATTCCTCTCCATTCCATGCCATTCCTCTCCATTAGATTCAATTCCACTCCACTCCATTCTTCTCAATTCGATTCCCTTTTAATCCTTTCCACTCCTTTCCTATCCATTCAATTCCAGTTCAAGCCATTCCTCTCCAATCCTGTCTTCTCCATTTCATTCCTTTCTATTCCATTCCATACAATTTTATTCGAGTAATCTCCATTACATTAGATTAATTTTCATTCTAATCCATTCCTTTCCATTCCATTCCATTCCATTCCATTCCATTCCATTCCTCTCCATTCAATTGCATTCCATGGCTATCCATTGGATTCCATTCCATTCAACCCTTTTCCATTTCTATCCTCTCCATTCCATTCCCTTAAATTCCATCCTATTACTCTGCATTCCAATGTTCTCTTCTCCATTCCATTTCTTTTTTCTCCATTACATTCCACTCCTCCATTCCATTCTATTCAATTCAACTCGTTGCTATTCCTCTCCATTCCACTGAACTCCATTCGATTCAACTCCATTCCATTCATCTCCAATCCATTACTCTCCATGCAATTCATCTCCAATCCTTTCTTCTTCAGTCCATTCAATTCCATTCCATTCCTTTCCTTTCCTCTCCAAATCATTCCATTCAATTCCTCTCAATTCCATTTTATTCCCTTTTATTCCTCTCCTTCGAATTCCTCTAATTTCAATTCATTTCTTTCCATTTTTTCCCATTCCTTTCCATTCAATTCCTTCTCCATTCTCTTCCATTCCTCTCCATATAATTTCTGTCCATTCCATTACTATCCATTCCAATTCCTTAGATCCCATTCCTCTCCATTCCATTCCTCTCCATTCCTTTCCTCTCCATTCCTTTCCACTCTACTCCAATCCATTCCAATCCCTTCTTTTTCTATTTATTCCATTTTATTCCTTTCAACTCCTCTCCTCTCCATTCCATTCCTATCCATTCTTCCCCCCTTCCATTTCTCTCCATTCCATTCCTCTCCATTCCATTCCATTCCATTCCAGTCCTCTCCGTCCCATTGCATTCCATTCCAGTCCTCTCCGTCCCATTGCATTCCAATTCAGTCCATTTGATTCCATTCTATTCCACCCTACTCCATTTACTTGTTCTCCATTCCATTCCAGTCCATTCTATTCCGTTCCTCTTCATTCCTCTAATTTCAATTCTATTCTTTCCATTTCTTACCACTTGATTCCTTCTTCATTCCCTTCTTTTCCTCTTCACACAATTCCTGTCAATTCCAACACAATCCATTCCATTTCCTTACATCGCATTCCACTTCATTCCAATCTTCTCCATTCCATTCCTCTCCATTCCATTCCACTCCACTCCAATCAACTCCATTCCTTTCTTCTCCAATGTATTTTATTTAACACCATTCCTTTCCATTCCATTCCTCTCTATTCCATTCCATTCCATAACATTCCATTCCATATCATTCCATTCCATTCCCTCTCCATTCCATTCCTCTCCATTCCATTCCATTCCTCTCCATTCCATTCAATTTCACTCCATTTCATTACTCTCAATTCCATTCCAATTTAATCCTTTTCACTCCCTTTCCTCTCCATTCTATTCCAGCCCAAACCATTCCTCTCCATTCCAGTCCTCTCCATTTCATTCCTCTCCATTTCTTTCCATTCCAGCCCATATCACTTCATTCCATTCATTTTCATTCCTCTTCATTCCATTACATTCCATATCACTCCATTGGAATTCATTCCATTCAACTCTTTTCCATTTCTATCCTCTCCATTCCATTCCCTTCAATTCTATTCCATTACTCTGCTTTCCATTCCTCTTTTCTCCATTCCATTCCTTTTTTGTCCATTACCTTCCTCTCTGTCCATTCCATTCTATTCAATTCAACTCAATTTTATTCCTCTGCATTCTATTCCTCTCCATTCCATTTAACTCCATTCGATTCAACTCCATTCCATTCCTCTCCATTCCATTTCTCTCCATTCCATTCCTTCCTCTCCATTCCGTAATTTTCCAATCCGTTCCATTCCACTCTATTCCATTCAATTCTATTCCTTTCCATTCCTTTCCTCACCATTTCATTCATGTCCATTCCATTCCTCTCAATTCCACTCCTCTTCAGTCCATTCCTTTCCATTACATTCCTATTCTTTCCTCTCCATTCCATTCCATTCAATTCCTCTCAATTCCATTATATTCCCTTGTATTTCTCTCCTTTCCATTCCTCTAATTTCAATTCTACTCTTTCAATTCCTTACCATTCGATCCCTTCTTCATTCCTTTCTATTCCTCTCCATATAATTCCTGTCTATTCCAATACAATCCAGTCCATTTCCCTAAGTCACATTCCTCTCCATTCCATTACTCTTCGTTCCATTCCACTCCACTCCAATCAATTGCATCCCTTTCTTCTCCAATCTATTCCATTCTATTCCTTTCAACATCATTCCTCTCCATTCCATTCCTCTCCATTCCATTCCTTTCTATTCTATTCCATTCCATTCTGTTCTACAACATTCCATTCCATTTCTCTCCATTGCATTTGTCTCCATTCCGTTCCACTCCATTCGATTCAACTCCATTCCACTCCTCTCCATTTCATTCTTCTCCATTCCATTCCATTCCTCTCCATTCCATTTCTCTCCATCTCATACCTCTCCATTCCATTCCATTCCATTCCTCTCCTTTCCATTACATTCCATTTCAGTCCATTGGATTCCATTCTATTTCACTGTTCTCCATTTATTTGCTCTCCATTCCTTTCCAGTCCATTCCATTCCATTCCTCTGCATTCCATTCCACTCTTCTACATTCCATTCATTTCCTCTCCTTTATATTCTTCTCCATTCCTTTCCTCTAAATTCCTTTCCATCGCTTTGAATTATTTTCCATTCCTTACCTTTCAATTCCTCTACATTCCCCTCCATTCTTCTCCATTCCATTCCTCTAAATTCCATTCAACTCTTTTCGATTAAACTCTATTCCACTCCTCTCCATTCCTTTCCTCTCCATTCCATTCCATTCCTCTATTTTCCATTCAATTCCACTCCATTCCATTCCTCTAAATTCCATTCCATTTTATTCCTTTCCACTCCTTCCCTCTCCAATCAATTCCTGTCAAAACCATTCCTCTCCATTCCATTCCTCTCCATTTCATTCCATTCCTATCCTCTCCATTCCATTGCCTTAAATTCCATTCCATTACTGTTTCCATTCCATTCCTTTGTTCTCCATTCCATTCCTCTCCATCCGTTCCATTCCATTCCTTTCTACTCCTTTGTATTCCATTCTATTCCTTTCAACTCCATTCCTCCCCATTCCATTCCTCTCCATTCCATTGCATTCCACTCCAGTCCTCTCCATTCTATTCCTCTCAATTTTATCCCTTTCCTTTCCATTCCTCTCCATTCCATTCTATTCCTTTCTCTAGCATTCCATTCCATTCCTTTTCCTCTCTATTCCATTTCTATTCCATTTCATTCCATTGATTCCACTCCATTCCACTCTTCTCCATTTACTTACTCTCTTCTCCAGTCCTTTCCATTCCATTCAATTCCTCTCCATTCCATAGCATTCCATTTCAGTACATTGGATTCCATTCCATTCCATTCTTCTCCTTTTACTTACTCTTCATTCCACTCCTTTCCATTCCATTCCATTCCTCTCCATTCTATTGCACTCTTCTACATTCCATTCCTTTCCTCTCAATTATATTTCTCTTCATTCCATTCCTCTAAATTCCTTTCCATCTCTTTAAATTGTTTTCCATTCCTTACTTTTCAATTCTTCTACATCCATTCCATTCGATTCCTCTCCCTTCGATTCAACTCCAATCGATTCAATTCCATTCCACCCTTCTTCAATCCTTTCGTCTCCATTCCATTCCTTTCCACTCCATTCCATTTCTCTCAATTCCATTCCATTTTATTCCTTTCCACTCCTTTCCTCTCCATTCCATTCAAGTCCAAACCTTTCCTCTGCATTTCATTCCTCTGCATTCTTTTCCATTCCATTTTATTCCATTACTATCCATTTCATTCATTTCAATTCCATTCCGATCCATTCCTTTCCATTGCATTCCATTTTTCTCCATTCCTGTGCAATCCATATCACTCTATTGGATTCCATTCATTCAACTCTTTTCCATTTCTATCCTCTCCAGTCCATACCCTTAAATATTATTCCATTACTCTGTATTCCATTCCTCTCTTTTCCATCCCATTCCTTTTTTCTCCATTCCATTCCTCTCTGCCCATTGTATTCCATTCCTTTCTTCTACATTCTATTCCATTCGATTGTTTTCAATTCCATTCCTCCCCATTCCATTCCATTCCACTTCATTGCATTCCACTCCAGTCCTCTCCATTTCATTCCTCTCAATTCCATTCCATTTTATTCCTTTACACTCCTTTCCTCTCCATTTATTTCCTGTCTAAACCACTCCTCTCCATTCTGTTCCTCTCCATTTAATTCCTCTCCAGTCTTTTCCATTCCATTTTATTCCATTCGATTCAATTCTGATCCATTCCCTTCCTCTCCATTCCACTGCATTCCATATCACTCCATTGGATTGCATTCCATTCAACTCTTTTCCATTTCTATCCTCTCTATTCCATTCCCTTAAATTCCATTCCATTACTGTGCATTCCATTCCTCTCTTCTCCATTACACTCCCTTTTTTCTCCATTCCATTCCTCTCCGTCCATTCCATTCCATTCCTTTCTTACCCATTCTATTCTATTCCATTCCATTCCTCTCAACTCCATTCTTCCCCATTCCATTCCACTCCACTCCATTGCATTCCACTCCAGTCCTCTCCATTCCATTCCACTCCATTCCATTCTTCTCCATTCCATTATATTCTATTCCATAACATTCATTGCCATTCCATTCCATTCCTCTCCATTCCATTGCATTCCATTCCATAACATTCCACTTTACTCCATGCCAGTGCATTCCATTCCATTCCATTCATTCTTCTTCATTCCATTGCACTCCATTTCAGTCCATTGGATTCCATTCCATTCCACTCTTCTCCATTCCAGTCCTTTCCATTCCATTCAATTCTATTCCATTGCATTCCATTCCATTCCACTCTTCTACATTCCATTCCTTTCCTCTCCAATATATTCCTCTCCATTCCATTCCTCTAAATTCCTTTCCATCTCTTTCAATTCTTTTGAATTCCTTACCTTCCAACTCCTCTACATTCCATTCCATTTCTCTCTTCCATTCAACTCCATTTGATACAACTCCATTCCATTCCACTCCATTTCATTCCTCTCCATTCCATTCAATTCCACTCCATTCCATTCCTCTATATTCCATTCCATTTTATTCCTTTCCACTCTTTCCTCTCGATTCAATTCCAATCCAAACCACTCCTCTCCATTCCAGTCCTCTCCATTTCATTTTTCTTCATTCTATTTTATTCCATTAATCTCCATTTCATTCAATTAAATCCCCCCCCCGGTCCATTCCATTCTATTCCTTTCCATTCCATTCCTTTCCATTCCATGGCTCTCCATTGGATTCCATTCCATTCGACTGTTTACCATTTCTATCCTCTCCATTCCATTGCCTTAAATTCCATACCATTACTCTACATCCAAATCCTCTCTTCTCCATTCCATTCCTTTTTCTCCATTACATTCCTCTCCATCCATTTTTTCTATTCAATTCAACTCGATTCTATTCCTCTCCATTCCACTCCTCTCCATTCCATTGAACTCTATGCGATTCAACTTCATTCCATTCCTCTCCAATCCATTTCTCACCATTCCATTCCATTCCTCTCCATTGTATTCCACTACGCTACACTTCACTCCATTCCATTCCATTCTATTCTTTTCCACTCCTTTCCTCACCATTCCATTCCAGTCCAATTCATTCCTCTCCATTCAATTCGTCTCAAATCCTTTCCTCTTTAATCTATTCCATTCCATTCATTTCCTTTCCTCTCCAAACCATTCCATTCAATTCCATTTTATTCCTCTCTTTCACATTCCACTAATTTCAATTTGTTTCTTTCCATTATTTTCTATTCCTTACCATTCAATTCCTTCTTCATTCACTTCTATTTCTCTCCATACAATTCCTGTCCATTACATTACAATACCTTCCATTTTCTTAGATCCCATTCCTCTTCATTCCATGCCCTCCATTACATTCCTTCCATTCCTTTACATTCTACTCCAATCCATTCCAATCCTTTCTTCTCCTTTCTATTCCATTATATTCCTTTGAATTCTCTTCCTCTCCATTCCATTCCACTCCATTCCATTCCTCTCCATTCCTCTCCATTCCATTGCAGTCCTCTCCATGCCATTACATTCCACTCTTCTACATTCCATTCCTCTCTATTCTACTCCATTTCATTCCGTTCCATAACATTCCATTCCATTGCTCTCCATTCCATTCCTCTCCATTCCATTCAACTCCATCTGATTCAACTCCATTCCACTCTTCTCTACTCCATTCCTCTCCTTTCCATTCCATTCCTCTCTATTCTATTCAATTCCACTGCATTCCATTCCTTTCAATTCCTTTCCATTTTATTTTTTTCCACTCCTTTCCTCTCCATTCAATTCCAGTCCAAATCATTCCTCTCCATTCCATTCCTCTCCAGTTCATTCCTCTCCAATCCATTCCTTTCCATTCCCTTCCTTTACTCTCCATTCCATTCTATTCTTCTTTCCATTCCAATTCATTGATCTTTATCCCGTTTCTCTTCAATTCATTTCTCTAAATTCCATTGTATCTCTTTCCATTTCTTTCCATTCCTTGCTATCTGATTCCTCTGCATGCCTTCCATTCCTCTCCATTCAATTCCTCTCTATTCCATTCTAATGCATTCCATACATTGCATTGCATTCCTTTCCATTCCATTACTCTCCATTCCATTCCATTCTTATACATTCCATGCCATTATATACCATTCCATTCTCTTGATTCCATTCAATTCTTCTCCATTCCATTCCTCTCCATTCCACTCCACTCCACTCAATTGCATTCCATTCCATACTTCTAAAGATTATTCCTCTCCATTCTATTCCTCTAAATTCCATTTCTCTCTCTTCTATTCCATTCCATTTCATTCAATACCATTTCGTTCCTTTCCATTCCTTTCCATCCCATTCTGCTCCATTCGATTCCTCTCCATTCCATTCCAGTCCATTCCATTCCTTTCCACCTCATACAATTCCATTAATTTCATCTCAACTCTATTCCTTTGCACTCAATTGCTCTCCATTGCGTTCCATTCATTGCATTCCTTTCCATTTCTTTCCACTTCATTCCATTCCACTCTATTCCATTCCATTTCTGTCCATTGCACTCCATATCATTCCTCGCCAATTCATTCCCTTCCTGTCCACTCAATTCCATTCCTCCCCATTCTTTACATCTCCATTCCAATACTCTCCATTTCATTCTATACGATTTTATTCCATTACTCTCCATTCATTCCGATTCAATTCCATTCTGGTCCATTCCATTCCATTCCATTCCATCCCTCTCCATTCAATTGCATTCCATTGCACGACATTGGATTCCATTCCATTAAAGTCTATTCCATTTCTATCATCTCCATTAAATCCCTTAAATTCCATTTCGTTACTCCCCATTCCATTCCTCTCTTCTCAATTCCATTCTTTTTTTCTCCATTACATTCCACTCCGTTCATTCCATTCTATTCAATTCAACTCGATTCTAATCCACTCCATTCCATTCCACTCCATTCCATATCTCTCCATTCCCTTCCATTCCTCTCCTTTCCATTCAATTCCACTCCATTCCATTCCACTCTATTCCGTTCAATTCTATTCCTTTCCACTCCTTTCCTCACCATTCCATTCCAGTTCAATCCATTCCTCTCCATTCTATTCCTCTCAATTCCATTCCTCTTCAGTCCATTCCTTTTTATTACATTCCTATCCTTTGCTCTCCATTCCATTCCATTAAATTCCTCTCAATCCCATTTTATTCCCTTTTATTCCTCTCCTTTGCATTCCTCTAATTTCAGTTCTATTCTTTCCATTCCTTCCCATTCGATTCCTTCTTCATTCCATTCTATACCTCTCCACACAAATCCTGTCAATTCCAATACAATCCATTCCATTTCCTTAGATCGCATTCCCCTCCATTCCATTCCACTCATTCCATTCTACTTCATTCCATTCCACTCCACCCCAATCAATTCCATGCCTTTCTTCTCCAATCTATTCCATTCTATTCCTTTCAATACCATTCCTCTCAATTCCATTCCTCTCCATTCCATTCCTCTCTATACTATTCCATTCCATACCATTCCTCTCGATTCCGTTCCTCTCTTTACTATTCCATTCCATTCCATTCCGTAGCATTCTATTCAATTCCACTCTATTCCATTCCTCTCCATTCCATTCAGCTCCATTCGATTCAACTCCATTCCACACCTCTCCATTCCATTCCTTTCCATTCCATTCCATTTAACTCCATTACATTCAATTTCACTCCATTCCATTCCATTCCATTTTATTCCTTTCCACTCCTTTCCTCTTCCTTCAATTCCAGTTCACACCAGTCCTCTCCATTCCAATCCTCTCCATTTCATTCTTCTCCATTCCACTCCATTCTATTTTATTCCATTACTCTCCATTCCATTCGATTAAATTCCATTCTGGTCTGTTCCATTCCATTCCATTCCATTTTTCTCCGTTCCATTGCATTCCATATCACTCCATTGGATTCCATTCCATTCAACTCTTTTCCATTTCTATCCTCTATTCCAGTCTCTTAAATTCCATTCCATTACTCTGCATTCCATTCCTCTCTTCTCCATTCCATTCCTTTTTTCTCCATTACATTCCTCTCCGTCCATTCCATTTTATTCAACTCAACTCGATTTTATTCCTCTCCATTCCATTTAACTCCATTCGATTCAACTCCATTCTATTCCTCTACATTCCATTTCTCTCCATTCCATTCCACTCCTCTCCATTCCATTCCAACCATCCGTTCCATTCCACTCCATTGCATTCCATTCTATTTCTTTCCACTCCTTCCCTCACCATTCCCTTCCAGTCCAATCCATTCCTCTCCACTCCATTCCTTTTCTGTCCATTCCATTCCTTTCCTTTCCTTTCCTCTCCTATCCATTCCATTCAATTTCTCTCAATTACATTTTATTCCCTTTTATTCCTCTCCTTTGCATTCCTGTAATTTCAATTCTATTCTTTCCATTATTTTCCATGCCTAACCATTCGATTCCTTCTTCATTCCCTTCTATTTCTCTCCATACAATTCTTGTCCTTTCCATTACAATCCATTCCGTTTCCTTAGAACCCATCCCTCTCCATTCCATTCCTCTCCATTCCTTTCCAGTCTACTGTAATGCATTTCAATACCTTATTCTTTTTTCTATTCCATTCTATTGTTTTCAACTTCATTCCTCTCCATTCCATTCCTCTTCATTCTATTCCTCTCCATTCCTTTCCACTCTACTCCAATCCATTTCAATCCCTTCTTCTCCTTTCTATTCCATTCTATCCCATTCAATTCCATTCCTCTCCATTTTATTCCTCTCCATTTCATTACTCTCCATTCCATTCCATTGCATTCCATTTCACTCCATTGGATTACATTTATTCCACTCTTCTCCTTTTACTTCGTCTCCATTCCTTTCTAGTCCATTCCATTCCGTTCCTCTGCATTCCATTCCACTCTTCTACATTCCATTCTTTTCCTCTCCTTTTATTCATTTCCATTTCATTCTTTTAAATTCCTTTCCATCGATTTCAATTCATTTGCATTACTAACTTTCAATTCTTCTACATTCCTGTCCACTCATCTCCATTCCATTCCTCTCCATTCCATTCAACGCCATTTGATTCAACTCCATTCCACTCCGCTCTATTCCTTTCCTCTCCATTCCATTCCATTCCTCTCCATTCCATTCCATTCCACTCCATTCCATTCCTCTCAGTTCCATTCCATTTTTTCCTTTCCACTTCTTTCTTCTCCATTCAATTCCAGTCCAAACCATTCCTCTCCATTCTATTCCTCTCCATTTAATTCCTCTCCAATCGATTACTTTCCATTCCATTCCTTTACTCTCCATTTCATTCCATTCTGTTCCTTTCCATTCCATTTCATTGCTCTTCATCTCATTCCTCTCTGTTTCACATCTCTAAATTCTCTTACATCTCTTTCCATTTTTTCCATTCATTGCCATCCGTTTCCACTGCATTACCTTCCATTCCTCTCCATTCATTTCCTCTCCATTCCACTCCAAAGCATTCCATTCATTCCATTCCAGTTCTTTCCATTCCACTACTCTCCATTCCATTCCGTTCCACTACATTTCATGCCATTTTATACCATTCCATTCCCTTTGACTCCCTTCAATTCTTCTCCATTCCATTCTTCTCCATTCCACTCCACTCCACTCCATTGCATTCCACTCCATTCCTCTAAAGATAATTCCTTTCCATTCTATTCCTCTAAGTTCCATTCATCTCCATTTCATTCCTCTCTCTTCTGTTCCATTCCATTCCATTCAATTCCATTCCTTTTCATTCCATTCCTGTCCACTCCATTCCTTTCCACCCCATACCATTCCATTCATTTCATCTACACTCTATTCCTTCACATTCAATTACTCTCCATTGCATTTCTCTCCATTCCATTGCATTCCATTCCATTTCTATCCACTCCATTCCATTCCAATCTATTCTATTCCATTCCTATCCATTCCAATTCATATCATTCATCACCATTCCTCACCTTTCCATTCCACTCCTCTCTATTCCTTACGTCTCCATTCCAATAATCGCCATTCCATTCCATTCCATTACTCTACATTCCATTCAATTCAATTCCTTTCTGATTCACTCCATTCCATTGCATTCCTTTTCATTCCTTTCCTCTCCATTCCATTGCATTCCATATCAATCCATTGGATACATTCATTCAACTCTTTTCTGTTTCTATCCTCTCAATTCCATTCCCTTAAATTCCATTCCATTATTCTCCATTCCATTCCTCTCTTTTCCATTCCATTCCTTTTTTCTCCATTCCATTCCTTTCTGTCCATTCCATTCCATTCCTTTCTTCTCCATTCTATTCCATTCTTTTCTTTTCAACTCCTTTCCTCCTCATTCCATTCCACTCCACACCATTGCATTCCTCTCCAGTGCTCTCCATTCTATTCCTCTCCATTATATTCCTTTCAATTCCATTCCTCTCCAATCCATTTCATTCCATTTCTGTCCATTGGTTTCCATTCCATTCCACTCTTCTCCATTTACTTACTCTAAATTCCAGTCCTTTCCATTCCATTCCACTCCCTTCCATTCCTCTCCTTTCCCTTCCATTCCTTTCCATTCCAGAGCTTTCGATTTCAGTTCATTGGATTCCATTCCATTCCACCCTTCTTCATGTACTTACTCTAAATTCCAGTCCTTTCCATTCCATTCCCTTCCATTCCATTCCATTCCTCTCCATTCCATAGCATTCCATTTCACTCCATTGAATTCCATTCCATTCCATTCTTCTCCATTTACTTACTCTCCATTCCACTCCTTTCCATTCCATTCCATGCCATTCCATTCCTCTTCATTCCATTACATTCCTTTCAGTCCATTGGATTCCACTCCATTCCACTCATCTCCATTTATTTATTATCCATTCCATTGCATTCCAATCCTCTCCATTCCATTCCACTCTTCTACCTTCCATTCCTTTCCTCTCCATTATATTCCTCTCCGTTCCATTCCTCTAAATTCCTTTCCATCTCTTTCAATTGTTTATTTTCCATACCTTTCAAATCCTCTACATTCCATTCCATTCCACTCCATTTGATTCCTCTTCATTCCATTCAAATCCGTTCGATTCAACTCCATTCCACTCTTCTCCGTTCCATTCCTCTCCATTCCATTCCTTTCCTCTCCATCCCATTCAATTCGACTCCATTCCATTCCTCTCAATTCCATTCCATTTTATTCCTTTCCACTTCTTTCCTCTCCATTCAATTCCAGTCCAAGCCATTCCTCTCCATTCCTTTCCTCTCCATTTCATTCCTCTGCATTCTTTTCCATTCCATTTTATTCCATTACTCTCCATTCCATTCGATTCAATTCAATTCTGATCCATTCCATTCCATTTCATTTCTCTCCATTCCATTGCATTCTATATCACTCCATTGGATTCCGTTCCATTCAATACTTTTCCATTTTTATCTTCTCTATTCGATTCCCTTAATTTCCACTCCATTACTGTGCATTCCATTCCTCTCTTCTCCATTCCATTCCTTTTTTCTCCATTCCATTCCTTTCCACCCATTCCATTCCATTCCATTCCTTTCTTCTCTATTCTATTCCATTCTATTCCTCTCAACTCCATTCTTCCCCATCCTATTGCATTCCACTCCATTCCTGTCCATTCCATTTCTCTCCATTCTATTCCTCTCTATTCCATTGCATTCCATTCCATAACATTCCATTCCTCTTTATTCCATTCCATTCCATTCCATAACATTCCATTCTATTCCATTCCATTCTATTACATTCCATTCCATCCCTTTCCTCTCCATTTCATTGTATTCCATTTCAGTCTATTGGACTCCGTTCCATTCCACTCTTCTCCATGTACTTACACTCCATTCCATTCCATTCCATTCCATTCCATTCTATTCCATTCCATTCCATTCCTCTCCATTTCATTGCATTCCATTTCAGTTCATTGGACTCTTTTCCATTCCACTCTTCCCCATGTACTTATGCTGCATTCCAGTCCTTTCCATTCCATTCCATTCCATTCCTCTCCATTCCATTCCATTCCCCTCTTCTAATTCCATTCCTTCCCTCTCCAATATATTCCTCTCCATTCCATTCCTTAAATTCCTTTCCATCTCCTTCAATTCTTTGGCATTCCTTACCTTCCAACTCCCTTACATTCCATTCCATTTCTCTCCATTCCATTCCTCTCAATTCCATTCCATTTTATTCCTTTCCACTCCTTTCCTCTCCATTCAATTCCATTCCAAACCTTTCCTCTCTATTCCATTCCTTTCCATTTTATTCCTTTCCAATCCATTCCTTTCTATTCCATTCCTTTATTCTCCATTCCTTTCGGTTCTTCTCCTTTCCATTCCATTTCATTGCTCTTTATCCCATTCCTAATCAATTCATTTTTCTAAATTCCATTACATCTCTTTTCATTCCTTTTCATTCCTTACAATCCGATTCCTCTTCATTACCTTCTATTTCTCTCCATTCAATTCCCCTCCATTCCATTTCAATGCATGTCATTCATTCCATTTCATTTCTTTCCATTACTTTTCTCTCCATTCCATTCCATTCCTCTACATTCCATGCCATTCTGTACCATTCCATTCCCTTTGACACCATTCAATTCTTCTCAATTCCATTCCCCTCCTTTCCACTCCACTCCACTGCATTGCATTTCACTCTATTCCTCCAAGATTATTCCTCTCCATTCTATTCATCTAAATTCCATTTCTCTCCATTGCATTCCTCACTCTTCTATTCCAATCTTTAAAATTCTATTCCATTCCTTCCTCTCCATTCCTCTACATTCCGTTCTGCTCCATTCCATTCCTCTCCATTCCATTCCAGTCCATTCTCTTCCTTTCCACCTGATACCATTCCATTCATTTCATCTCCCCTCTATTCCTTTACTTTCAATTACTCTCCATTTGCATTCCTCTCCATTCCATTGCATTCCATTCCATTTCTTTCCATTCCATTACATTCCACTCTATTCCATTCCATTCCTATCTTCTCCATTCCATTACTTTTTTATCCATTACATTCCCCTCCGTTCATTCCATTCTATTTAATTCAACTCGATTCTCTTCCTCTCCATTCTATTCCTCTCCATTTCATTCAACTCCATTCGATTCGAATCCATTCCATTCCTCTCCATTCCATTTCTCTCCATTCCAATCCTTTCCACTCCATTCCATTCCATTCCCCATTCTATTCTTTTCCACTCCTATCCTCACCATTCCATTCCAGTCCATTCCACTCATCTGCATTCCATTCCTCTCAATTCCATTCCATTTATTTCTTTCAACTCCATTCCTCTCCTTTCCATTCCTCTCCTTTCCTTTCCACTCTAATCCAATCCATTGCAATCACTTCTTCTCCTTTCTGTTCCATTCTATAGTTTCAACTCCATTTCAGTACATTGGATTCCATTCCATCCTCTCTTCTCCATTTACTTACATTCCATTCCAGTCAAATCCGTTCCTTTCCATTCCATTTCATTCCTCTCCATTCCATTGCATTCCATTTCTGTCAACTGGATTCCTTTCTATTCCACTCTTCTCCTTTTACTTACTTTCCATTCCATTCCATTTTATTCCTTTCCATTCCATTCCACTCTTCTACATTCCATTGCTTTCCTCTCCATTATATCTCTGTCCATTCCATTCCTCTGAATTCCTTTCCATCTCTTTGAATTGTTTTTCCTTTCCTTACCTTTCAATTCCTCTATATCCCATTCCATTCCTCTCCATTACATTCCTCTCCATTCCTTTCAAATCCATTCATTCAACTCCATTCCACTCTAGACGTTCCACCCCGCTCCATTCCATTCCTTTTCTCTCCATTCCATTCACTTCCATTCCATTCCATTCCTCGCAATTCCATTCCATTTTATTCCTTTCCACTCCTTTCCACTAAATTCAATTCCAGTACAAACCATTTGCCTCCATTCCATTTCTCTCCATTTCATTCCTTTCCATTGCATTTTATTCCATTACTCTTCATTCCATTCGATTCAATTCCATTCTGATCCATTCTATCCCATTCAATTCCTCTGCATTTCATTGCATTCCATATCACTCCATTGGATTCCATTCACGCAACACTTTTCCATTTCTATCCTCCCCATTCCATTCCCTGAAATTCCATTCCATTACTCTGCACTCCATTCCTCTCTTCTCCATTCCATTCCTTTCTTCTCCATTCGATTCCTCTCCATCCATTACTTTCTATTCAATTCAACTCGATTCTATTCTCCATTCGATTCCTCTCCATTCCATTTCACTCCATTCCATTCCATTCCTATCCATTCCATTCCATTGCACTCCATTTCACTCCATTCTATTCCATTCCTATCCATTCCATTCCATTGCACTCCTTTCCATTCCACTCCATTCCGTTCCATTCTATTTCCTTCCACTCCTTTCCTCACCATTTCATTGCAGTGGAATCCATTCCTCTCCGTTGCATTCCTCTCAATTCCATTCCTATTTTGTCCATTCCTTTCCATTCCATTCCTTTCCTTTCCTCTCCTCTCCAGACCAATCCATTAAATTCCTCTCAATTCCATTTTATTCCCTTTAATTCCTCTCTTTTGCATTCCTCTAATTTCAGTTCCATTCTTTCCATTATTTTCCATTCCTTACCATTCGATTCATCTTCATTCACTTCTATTCCTCTCCATACAATACCTGTCCATTCCATTACAATCCATTCCATTTCCTTAGATCTCATTACTCTCCATTGCATTCCTCTCCATTCCATTCGTTTCCATTCAATTCCACTCTACTCCAACCCATTCCACTCCTTTCTTCTCCATTCTATTCCATTCTATTCCTTTCAACTCCATTCCTCTCCTTTGCATTCCTCTCCGTTCAATTCCTCTCCATTCCATTAATGTCCATTCCATTCCTCTCTATTCCATTGCATTCCATTCCATTAAATTCCATTCCCTTCCATTTCGTTCCTCTTCATTCTAATCCTCTCTACATTCCAGTCCTTTCCTCTCAATTATAATCCTTTCCATTCCATTCCTCTAAATACCTTTCCATCTGTTTCTATTATTTTCCATTCCTTAGCTTTGAAATCCTCTACATTCCATTCTATTCTTATCCATTCCCTTCCTCTAGTTTCCATTTCTCTCCATTCCATTCCATTCCTCTGCATTCCATTCCGTTCCAGTCTGATCCATTCCACTCCATTCCATTCCATTCTATTCCTTTCCACTCCTTTCCTCACCATTCCATTCCAGTCCAATCCATTCCTCTTCACTCCATTTCTTTCAATTCCATTCCTGTTCAGTCCATTCCTTTCCATTCCATTCCTTTCCTTTCCTCTCCATTCCATTCCATTCAATTCCTTTCGATTCCATTTTATTCCCTTTTATTCCTCTCCTTTGCATTCCTCTAATTTGAATTTTATTCTTTCCATTCCTTACCTTTCGATCCTTCTTCATTTCCTTCTATTCCTCTCCACACAATTCCTGTCCATTCAATTCCATTCCGTTCCACTTCCTTAGATCCTATTCCTTTCCATTCCAATCCGCTCCATTCCATTCCTCTCCATTCCATTCCACTCCACTCCAATTCATTTCATTGCTTTCTTCTCCATTCTATTCCTTTCAATTCCCTTCCTCTGCATTCCATTCCACTCTATTCTATTCCTCTACATTCCATTCCTATCCAGTCCATTCCTCTCTAATCTATCCCATTTCATTCCATTCCATTCCTCTCCATTCCATTCCTCTCTATTCCATAAAATTCCATTTGATTCTACTCCATTCAACTCCTCTCCATTCCATTCTTCTCCATTCTTTTCATTCCTCTCCATTCCATTCTATTTCACTCCCTTCCATTCCTCTCAATTCCATTCCATTTTATTCCTTTTTACTCCTTTACTCTCCATTCAATTCAAATCCAAATCATTCCTCTTTCCATTCCCCATTTCATTTCTCTCCATTTCATTTTATTCCATTAATCTCCACTACATTCTATTCAATTATATTCTAATCCATTCCATTCCATTTCATTCAATTCCATTCCATTTGATTCCATTCCTCTCCATTCCTCTCCATTCCATGGTATTCCATATCATCCATTGGATTTCTTTCCATTCAACTCTTTTCCATTTCTATCCTCTCCATTCCATTCCCTTAAATTCCATACCATTATTCTGCATTCTTTTCCACTCTTCTCCATTCCATTCCTTTTTCCTTCATTACATTCCTCTCCATCCATTCTATTCTATTCAATTCAACTCGATTCTATTCCTCTCCATTCCATTCCTTTCCATTCCATTCAATTCCATTCCTCTCCATTCAATTCCATTTTATTCCTTACCACTCATTTCCTCTCCATTCAATTCTAGTCCAAACCATTCCTCTCCATTCCATTCCTCTCCATTTTATTCCATTACTCTCCATTCCATTCGATTCTATTTCATTCTTATCAATTCCATTCCATCCCATTCCATTCCATTCCTCTCCATTCCATTGCACACCATATCACTCCATTGTATTCCATTCCATTTAACTCTGTTCCATTTATCTCCTCTCGATTCCATTTCTCTCTTATCCATTCCATCCTTTTGTCTCCAATACATTCCTATCTCCATTGCATTCTATTTAATTCAACTCGATTCTATTCCTCTCCATTCCATGCCTGTCCATTCCTTTGAACTCCGTTCAATTCAACTCCATTCCATTCCACTCCATTCCGTTTCTCTCCTTTCCCTTCCATTCTTCTCCAATTCATTCCATCAACTACGTTCCATTCCACTCCATTCCATTCCATTCTATTACTTTCCACTCCTTTCCTCACCATTCCATTCCAGTCCAATCCATTCCTCTCCAATCCATTCCTCTCCAACCATTCCTCTTTAATCCATTCCTTTCCATTCCCTTCCTTCCCTTTCTTCTCCATTCCTTTCCATTCAATACCTTTCAATTCCATTTTATTCCCTTTTATTCCTCTCCTTCGCATTCCTTTAATTTCAATTTGAATCTTTCCATTATTTTCCATTCCTTACCATTCGATTCCTTCTTCATTCCCTTCTATTCCTCTCCATACAATTCCTGTCCATTCCATTACAGTCCATTCTATTTCCTTTTATTCCATTCCTCTCCATTCTATTTATCTTCCATCCATTCCTCTCCACTCCTTTCCACTCTACTCCAATCCATTCCAATCTCTTCTTCTCCGTTCTATTCCATTCTATTTCCTTCAACTCCATTCCTCTAATTCCATTCCTCTCCATTCTATTCTTCTCCATTCCATTACTCTCCTTTCCATTCCTCTCCATTGCATTCCATTCCACTCCTCTCCTATACGTTGCATTCCATTTCAGTCCATTGGATTCCATTCTATTCCACATTTCTCCATTTACTTACTCTCCATGCCATTCCATTTCATTCCTCTCCATTCCACTGCATTCCATTTCAGTCCATTGGATTCCATTCTATTCCACATTTCTCCATTTACTTACTCTCCATGCCATTCCAGTCCATTCCATTCCATTCCTCTCCATTCCATTCCACGATTCTACATTCCATTCATTCCCTCTACTTTATATTCCTCTCCATTCCATTCCTCTAAATTCCTTTCTATCTCTTTGAATTCTTTTCCATTCATTACTTTTTAATTGCTCTCCATTCCATTCCATTCCTCTCTATTCCATTCCTCTCCATTCCATTCAACTCCATTTGATTCAAATTCATTCCACTCCTCTCCATTCCATTCCTCTCAGTTTCATTTCATTCCATTCCTTTCCACTCCCTTCCTCAGCATTCTATTCCAGTCCAAACCATTCCTCTCCATTTCATTCCTCTCCAATACATTCCATTCCATGCCATTCTTTTACTCTCCATTGCATTCCATTATTCTCCTTTCCATTCCATTTCATTGTTCTTCATCCCATTCCTCTCCATTTCAATTCTCTAAATGCCATTACATTTCTTTCCATTTTTCCTATCCGATTCCTGTGCATTACCTTCCATTCCTTTCCATTCAATTCCTCTCCATTCCATTCCAATGCATTCCATTCATTCCAGTCCATTCCTTTCCATTCCATTCCATTCTTCTTCATTCCATGCCTTTCTATACCATTCCATTGCATTTAAATCCATTCAATTCTTCTCTTTTCCATTCCTCTCCATCCCACTCCACTCCACCACATTGCCTTCCACTCCATTTTTCTAAATATTATACCTCTCCATTCTATTCCTCTAAATTCTATTCCTCTCCATTCCATTCCTCTCCCTTCTATTCCATTCTATTCCTTTCCATTCCATTCATTTTCTCTCCATTCCATAGCATTCTTCTCCTTTCCATTCCATTTCATTGGTCTTCCTCCCATTGCTCTCCACTTCACTTCTCTAAATTCCATTACATTTCTTTCCATTCCTTGCCATTCCTTGCCATCCAATTCCTCTGCATTACCTTCCATTCCTCTCCATCCAATTCCTCTCCATTCCACTCCAATGCATTCCATTCATTCCATTCCTTTCCATTCCATTCCTTTCCTCTACATTCCATGCCTTTCTATACCATTCCATTGCATTTAAATCCATTCAATTCTTCTCTTTCCATTCCTCTCCATCCCACTCCACTCCACTACATTGCCTTCCACTCCATTTTTCTAAATATTGTACCTCTCCATTCTATTCCTCTAAATTCTATTCCTCTCCATTCCATTCCTCTCCCTTCTATTCCATTCTATTCCTTTCCATTCCATTCATTTTCTCTCCATTCCATAACATTCTTCTCCTTTCCATTCCATTTCATTGGTCTTCCTCCCATTGCTCTCCACTTCACTTCTCTAAATTCCATTACATTTCTTTCCATTCCTTGCCATTCCTTGCCATCCAATTCCTCTGCATTACCTTCCATTCCTCTCCATCCAATTCCTCTCCATTCCACTCAATGCATTCCATTCATTGCATTCCTTTCCATTCCATTCCATGCCTTTCTATACCATTCCATTCCCTTTGACTCCACTCAATTCTACTCCAATCCATTCCTCTCCATTTCACTCCACTCCAATGCCTTCCACTCCATTTTTCTAAATATTATACCTCTCCATTCTATTCCTCTAAATTTTATTCCTCTCCATTCCATTCCTCTCCCTTCTATTCCATTCCAGTCCATTCAATTCCATTCCTTCCTCTTCATTCCTTTCTATTCCATTCTTCTCCATTCCATTGCAGTCCATTCCATTCCTTTCCATCCCATACCATTACATTCATTTCATCTCCACTCTATTCCTTTGCATTCAATTACTCTCCATTCCATTGTTTCCCATTCCATTTCTTTCCACTCCATTCCATTCCACTCTATTCCATTCCATTCCTATCCATTCTATGCCATATCATTCCTTGCCATTCCATTCCATTCCTTTCCACTCCATTCCATTCTTTTCCATTCTTTACATCTCCATTTCAATACTCTCCATTCCATTCCATTCCTTTTTATTCCAATACTCTCCGTTACATTCTTTTCAATTCCCTTCTGATCTATTCAATTCCATTGCATTCCATTCCATTCCATTCCTCTCCATTCCATTGCATTCCATGGAACTCCATTGGATTCCATTCCATTCAACTATTTTCCATTTCTATCCTCTCTATTACATTCCCTACAATTCCATTTCATTAGTCTGCATTCCACTCCTCTCTTCTCCATTCCATTCCTTTTTTCTCCATTACATTCCTCTCTGTCCATTCCATTCTATTTAATTCAACTCGATTCTATTCCTCTCTAATCCTTTCTCTCCATTTCATTCCATTCCTCTCCGTTCCGTTCCATTCCAATCCATTCCATTCCACTCCATTCCATTCCATTCTATTCCTTTCCACTCTTTTCCTCACCATTCCATTCCAGTCCAATCCATTTCTCTCCATTCCATTCCTGTTTAGTTCTTTCCTTTCCATTCCATTCCTTTCCTTTCCTCTCCATTCCATTCCATTCAATTCCTCTCAATTCCATTTTATTCCCTTTAATTCCTCTCCGTCGCTTTCTTCTATTTTCTTTTTCTTATTTTTATTTATTTATTTATTATTATTTTTTAATCAATTGTTTTTTATTATTTTGTGGGGTACAGTTAGGGGTTAGGTGTACAATTACGTTTCATTCAGGCACCCTGTTGATAAGAGGTGTTTCCCCATGCCCAGACAGATATTTGTGACTGTTAATCCTCTATTTTCAATTCCATTCTTTCCCTATTTTCCATTCCTTATCATTCGATTCCATCTTCATTAACTTCCATTCCTCTCCATAAAATTCCTGTCCATTCAATTACAATCCATTCCATTTCCTTAGATCCCATTACTCTCCATTCTCTATTTCTCTCCATAAGATTCCTGTCCATTCCATTACAATCCATTCCATTTCCTTAGATCCCATTACTCTCCATTCCATTCCTCTCCATTCCGTTCGTCTCCATTCCATTCCACTATACTCCAATCCATTCCATTGATTTCTTCTCCATTCTATTTCTTTCTATTCCTTTCAACTCCATTCCTCTCCATTCCATTCCTCTCTACTCTATTGCTCTCCATTCCAATCACTCCATTCCATCCCTATCCATTCCTTTCCATTCCATTCCATAACATTCCATTCCATTCAATTCCTTTCCATTCCATTCCATTCCATTCCATTCCATTTCCGTCCACTGGATTCCATTCATTCCACTCTTCTCCATTTACTTTCTCTCCATTCCATTCCATTCCTTTCCATTCCATTCAATTCCATTCTTCTCCATTCCATTCCACTCTTCTACATTCCATTCCTTTCCTCTCCATTATATTCCTCTCTATTCCATTCCTCTAAATTCCTTTCCATCTCTTCAATTCTTTCCTAATCCTAACCTTTCAATTCCTCTCCATTCCATTCCATTCCATTCCTCTCCATTCCATTCCTCTCCATACCATTCGACTCCATTCAATTCAAATCCATTCCACTCCTCTCCATTCCATTCTTCTTCATTCCATTCCTTTACTCTCCTTTCCATTCAATTCCACAACGTTCCAATCCTCTCCATTCCATTCTATTTTATTCTTTTCCACTCCTTTCTTCTCCATTCAATTCCAGTCCAAACCATTCATCTCCATTTCATCCCTCTCCATTCCATTTTATTCCATTACTCTCCATTCCATTCGATTTAATTCCATCCTGATCCATTCCATTTCATTTCATTCCATTCCTTTCCATGCCATTGCATTCATTATCACTCCTTTGGTTTCCATTCCATTCAACTCTTTTCCATTTCTATCCTCTCCATTCCATTCCCTTATATTACATTCCATTACTCTGCATTCCATTACTTTCTTCTCTATTGCATTCCTTTCTCATTCATTACATTCCTGTATCCATTCAATTCCATTCAATTCCATTCAATTCAACTCGATTCTATTCCTCTCCATTCCATTTCTCTCCTTTCCATTCCATTTCATTCCACTCCGTTCCATTCCACTCTATTCCTTTCCATTCTATTCCTTTCCACTCCTTTCTTCACCATTCCATTTTAGTCCAATTCATTCCTCTACTTTCCATTCCATTCAATTCCTCTCAATTTCATTTTATTCTCTTGATTCCTCTCCTTCACTTTCCTCTAATTTCAATTCCGTTCTTTCCATTATTTTCCATTCCTTTCCATTCGATTCCTTCTTCTTTCCCTCTTTCTCTCCATACAATTCCTGTCTATTCCATTACAATCCATTCCATTTCCTTAGATCCCACACCTCTCCATTCCATTCCTTTCCATTATATTCCTCTCCATTCCATTCAATTCTACTCCAATCCATTCTATTCCTTTCATCACCATTCTATTCCATTGTATTCCTTTCAACGCCATTCCTCTCCATTCCTTTCCTCTCTATTCTTTTCCTCTACATTCCATTCTCTCCATTCTATTCCTCTCCATTCCATTCCATTCTATTCCTTACTATTCCATTCCATTCCATTGCAATAATCTCCATACATTGCATTACATTTCAGTCCATTGGATTCCTTCTATTCCACTGTTCACCATTTACTTTCTCTCCATTCCATTTCATTCCATTCATCCCCATTCCATTCCACTCTTCTACATTCCAGTCTTTAACTCTCCATTTTATTCCTCTCTATTTATTACTCTAAATTCCTTTCCATCTCTTTAGTTCTTTTCCATTCCTTACATTTCAATTCCTCTCCATTCCATTCCATTCCTCTCCATTCCATTCCTCTCCAAACCATTCGACTGAGTTCAACTCAACTGCATTCCACTCCTCTCCATTCCATTCAATTCCATTGCATTCAATTCCATTCAATTTTATTCTTTCCCTCCCTTTCCTTTCCATTCCTTCCATTCAATTCCTCTCAATTCCATTTTATTCCCCTTTATTTCTCTCCTTCACATTCTTCTAATTTCAATTCCATTCTTTCCATTATTTTCCATTCCTTACCATTCGATTCCTTCTTCATTCCCTTCTATTGTTCTCCATACAATTCCTGTCCATTCCATTACAATTCATTCCGTTTCCTTAGATCCCACTCCTCTCCATTCTATTCCTCTCCATTCCATTCCACTCTACTCCAATCAATTCCATTCCTTTATTCACCATTCTATTACATTCTATTCCTTTTACTCCATTCCTCTTCATTCCATTCCTCTCCATTCTGTTACTCTCCATTCCGTTCCTCACCATTCCATTCCATTCCATAGCATTCCATTCCATTCTATTTCATTTCATTCTATTCCTCTCCATTCCATTGCATTCCATTTCTTTCTATTGGATTCCATTCCATTCCACTCTTCTCCATTTACTTACTCTCCATTCCACTTCATTCCATTGCATTCCATTCATCTCAATACCATTCCACTCTTCTATATTCCATTCCCTTCCTCTCAAGTGTATTCCCCTCCATTCCATTCTTGTAAATTCCATTCCATCTCTTTCAATTCTTTTCCATTCGTTCCCATTCAATTCCTCTACATTCCATTCCATTCTTCTCTGTTCTATTCCTCTCCATTCGATTCAACTCCGTTCAATTCAATTCCATTCCACCCCTCTCCATTCCATTCCTCTCCATTCCCTTCCATTTTTCTCCATTCCATTCAATTCCAATTCATTCCATTCCTTTCTATTCCATTCCATTATTTTCCTTTCTACTCCTTTCCCCTTCTTTCAATTCCAGTCTATACCATTCCTCTCCATTCCATTCCACTCCATTTCATTCCTCCCCATTCCATTACATTCCATTTTATTCCATTACTCTCCATTCCATTCGATTCAATTCCATTCTGATCCATTCCTTTCCATTCAATTCCATTCCACTCCATTCCTTTTCTTTACATTCCATTCTTCTTCATTCCTTTGCATTCCATTCCATTCCTTTCCATTCTAGTTATTTCCACTGCTTTCCTCTCCATTCAATTCCAATGCATTCCACTCCTCTCCATTCCATTTCTCTCCATTCTATTCCCCTTCTTTCCATTCCGTTCCATTCCATTCCTCTCCATTAATTCCATTCCATTCTATTCGATTCTATTCCTCTCCATTCCATTCCATTCCTCTCCATTCCATTCCTCCCTTTTATATTTATCTCCATTCCATTCTATTCAAATCGATTCCTCTAAATTCCTCTCCATTTCAATTCATTCATCTCTGCTCCCTTCCATCTTATTCCTTTGCACTCTTTTCTTCTCCATTCAATTCCATTCCATACCATTCCTGTCCATTCCATTCCTCTCCATTTCATTCCTATCAAATTTATTCCAATCCATTCTTCTCCTTTCCATTCCAATTCATTTCTCTTCTTCACATTACTCTCCATTTCACTTCTTTAAATTCCATTACATCTCTTTGCATTCCTTTCCATTCCTTGCCATCCGAGTACTCTGCATTTCCTTCCATTTCTTTTCATTCAATTTTCTCCATTACATCCCAAGCATTCCATTCATTCCATTCCATTCCTTACTCTCCATTCCATTCAATTCCTCTACATTCCATGCCATTCTATACCATTCCATTTCCTTTGACTCCATTCAATTCTTCTCCATTCCATTTCTCTCCACTCTACTCCACTCCACTCCATTGCATTTCACCCCATTCTTCTAAATATTATTACTCTCCGTTCTATTCCTCTCCATTCCACTACTCTGTCTTCCATTCCATTCTATTCCATGCAATTCCATTCCATTCCTCTCCATTCTTTTCCTATCAATTCTGCTCCATTCCGTTCCTCTCCATTCCATTCCAGTCCATTCCATTCTGTTCCACCCAATACCTTTCCATTCATTTCATTTCCACACTTTTCCTTTACATTCAATTACTCTCCATTGAATTCCTCTCCATTCCATTGCATTCCATGCCAATTCTTTCCACTCCATTCCATTCCATTCTATTCCATTCCATTCCTATCCATTACACTCCATATCATTCCTAGTCATTCCATTCCATTCCATTCCACTCCTTTCCATTCCACTCCATTCCTTACGTCTCCAATCCAATACTCTTCATTCCATTCCATTGCATTTTATTTCATTATACACCATTCCATTTGATTCGATTCGATTCCATTCCATTCCTCTCCATTCCATTTCTCTTCATTCCATTTACTCCACTCCATTCCATTCCATTCCTTTCTTCTCCATTCTATTCCATTCTATTAAGTCAACTCCATTCCTCTCCATTCTATTCCTCTCCATTCCATTCCTTTCCCTTCCATTCAACTCCATTCCCCTCCTCTTTATTCCATTCATTTCCACTAAATTTCATTCCTCTCAATTCCATTCAATTTTATTCCTTTCCACTTCTTTCCTTTCTATTCAGTTTATCCCAAACCATTCCTCTCTATTCCATTGCTCTCCATTTCAATCCTCGCCTTTCCATTCCATTCCATTCCACTCCATTCCATTCCTCTCCATCTCTAGGTCTTCATTCCAATACTTTCCATTCTATTCCATTCCATTTTTTCCCGTTACTACCCATTCCATTCGATTCAAATCCATTCCAATCCATTCCACTCCATTCCATTCCTCTCCATTCCATTCCTCTCCATTCCTTTCCACTCCTCTCGAATCCATTCCATTCCTTTCTTCTTATTCTATTCCTTTCGATTCTTTCAATTCCATTCCTCTCCATTCCATTCCTTTCCATTCTCATCCTCTCCATTCCATTCCTCTACATTCCATTCCTCTCCCTTTTATTCATCTCCATTCCATTCAACTCCATACCATTCAATTAAATTCCACTCCTCTTCATTCCATTTGTCTCCATTCCATTCCAACCTCTCCATTCCATTCATTTCCACTGAATTCCATTCCTCTCAATTCAATTTCATTTTATTCCTTTCCACTCTTTTCCTCTCCATTCAAATCCAGTCCAAACATTTCCACTCCATTCCATTCCTCTCCTTTTATTCCTCGCCATTCCATTCCATTCGTTCCACTCCATTCTTCTCCATTCCTTATGTCTCCATTCCAATACTCTCCATTCTATTCCATTCCGTTTTATTCCATTATTCTCCATTCTGTTCTTTTCAATTCCATTCCAATCCATTCCATTCCCTCCATTTCATTCCTCTCCATTCCATTACACTCGATTTTATTCCATTACTCTTTATTCCATTGATTCAATTCCATTCTGATCCATTCCATTCCATTTCATTCCATTCCATTCCTCTCCATTCCATTGCATTCCATATCACTCCATTGCATTCCATTCCATATCAATCCATTCCATTCCATATCATTCCATTCCATTCAACTCTGTTCCATTTCTATCCTCTCCATCCCATTCCCTTAAATTCCATTCCATTACTCTCCATTCCATTCCTCTCTTCTCTATTCCATTCCTTTTTTCTTCATTACATTCTCCTCCATCCACTCCATTCTATTCAATTCAACTGGATTGTATTCCTCTCCATTCCATTGAACTCCATTAGATTCAACTCCATTCCTTTCCTTCCCATTCCATTTCTCTTCATTCCATTTATTTCCTCTCCTTTCCATTCCACTCCATTTCATTACATTCTATTCCTTTCCCCTGCATTCCTCACCTTTCCATTCCAGTCCAATTCATTCCACTCCCTTCCATTTCTCTCAATTCCATTCCTCTTCAGTCCATTCCTTTCCATTGCACTCCTTTCCTTTCCTCTCCATTCCATTCCATTCAATTACTCTTTTTTATCAATTTTTTAAATTATGGTTTTGTGGGGTACAGTTATAGGTTAGGTGTACAATTCCGTTTCATTCAGGCACCCTGTTGATAAGAGGTGTTTCCCCATCCCCAGACAGATATTTGCTACTGTTAATCCCATACCCCCCCAATGGTTTCCCAGTACCATCAGTCATTTTCTTATAGTATTACATTGGATGTTTATGGTCCATTATATGAGTGAGAACATGTGATACTCGGATCTTCTTTTTGTGAGAGGTCACTCAGTATCATAGACTCTAGTTCCATCCAGGTTGCTGCGAAATTCATGATTTTGTTCTTTTTTATGACTGCGTAGTATTCCATCATGTATATGTACCAATTTTTAAATCCAGTCCTCTTTTGATGGGGAGCATGGTTGTTTCCAGGATTTTGCTATTGTGATCAACGCTGTGATAAACATACGTGTGCAGATATCTTTTTTATAGAGTGATTTGAGTTCTTCAGGGTATATTCCCAGTAGGATTGCAGGGTCATATGGGAGGTTGATATTTAGAGGTTTAGGAATCGCCACACTGTTTTCCACAGAGGTTGCACTAGTTTACACTCCCACCAACAGTGTAGAAGTGTTCCCTTTTCGCCATACCCACTCCAGCAGCTGTTATTTTTTGAGTTGTTGATAATTGCCATTCTGAATGGAGTTAGGTGCAATTCCATTCCAATCCACTAAATTCCATTCCATTCCATTTTATTCCTCTCCATTCCATTGCATTCCATTGACCTTCATTACATTCCATTCTATCCAACTCCTTTCCATTTCTACCCTCTCCATTTCATTCCCTTCAATTCTATTCCATTACTCTCCATTCCATTCTCTCCTCTCCATTCCATTCCTTTTTTCTCCATTACATTGCTCTCCGTCCATTACATTCTATTCTATTCAACTTGATTCTATTCCTCTCCATTCCATTCTTCTCCATTCCATTGAACTCCATTCGATTCAACTCCATTCCATTCCTCTCCTTTCCATTTCTTTCCATTCCATTTTATCCCATTCCTCTCCATGCAATTCCATTCCACTTCGTTCCATTCCACTCCATTCCATTCCATTCGATTCCCTCCAATCCTTTCCTCACCATTCCATTCCAGTCCAATCCATTTCTCTTCAGTCCATTCCTTTCCATTCCATCCCTTTCCTTTCCTCTACATTCCATTCATTTCAATTCCTCTCAATTCCATTTAATTCCCTTTTATTCCTCTCCTTCGCATTCCACTAATTTTAATTCCAACTTTTCATTCCTTACCAGTCGATTCCTTCTTCATTCCCTTATATTCCTCTCCACACAATTCCTGTCCATTCCATTACAAGCCATTCCATTTCCTTAGATCCCATTCCTCTCCATTCCATTCCACTCCACTCCAATACATTCCATTCCTTTCTTCTCCATTCTATTCCATTCTATTCCTTTCAACTCCATTTCTCTCATTCCATTCCTCTCCGTTTCTTTCCATTCCTTTCCGCTCCTTTCCATTCCTCTCCATTTCATTCCTGTCCATATCATTCCATTTCACACAATTTCATTCCATTCCTTTAATTTCCACTCCATTGCATTCCATTGCATTTCTCTCCATTCCAATCTATTCCATTCCTCTCCATTGAATTCCATTCTATTCCTTTCCACTTTTTCCTCTCCATTTAAACCCAGTCCAATCAATTCCTCTCCATTCCAATCCTCTCCATTATATTCCTCTCCATTCCAATTATTCCATTCCTCTTCTCTCCATTCCATTCTTCTCCACTCCATTCAATTATATTCAATTCAATTCACTCCATTCCATTCGATTAAATTCCTTTCCTCTCCATTCCTCTCCATTCCATTCCATTCCTCTCCATTGCATTCTATTCATTCCATTCCGTTCCATTCTATTCCATTTCATTAAACCCAATTCCATTCCTCTCCATTCTTTTCCTCTCCATTCCATTAATCCATTGCATTCTTCTCAATTTCATTTTATTCCATTTCATTACTCTCTATTCCATTCCTCTATATTCCATTCAATTCTGTTCCTCTTCAATCCACCCCATTCTCTCCAATCCATTCTATTCTATTCCATTCCATTCAATTCCACTCCATTTCATTCCAGTCTAATACATTCCTTTCCATTCCATTCCTCTTCATTCCATTCCATTCAAACTAATTCCTTTCCTTTCCATTCTATTCTTCTCAATTCCATTTATTCCGTTTCATTTCTCTATCGTATTCCTCTAAATACCATTCCATCTCTTTCCATGCCTTTCCATTTCTTACGAATCAAGTCCTGCAATTTTCCTTTGGTACTCTCCAGAGAATTCCTGTCCATTCCTATCTAATCCATTGCATATCTCTAGATTCCATTCCTCTCGATTCCATTCCTATCTATCCCAATCCCATCCATTCCTTTCCTTTCCATTCCATTAATCTCCATTTTTTATATTCCACTTTATTCCATTCCATTCTACTACAATCCATTCCCCTCCATTCCATTCCTCTCAATTCCATTCGTCTCCAATCCATGCCATTACTCTCCACTCCATTCTTCTCCATTACGTTCCAATCAATTCCATTCCTCTCCATTCCTTTCCATTCCAATTTTTTTCCATTTTTCTCTATTCCATTCGATTCAGTTACCTTATTCTCCATTCTTTTCCATTCCATTTCATTCCTCTCCATTCCTTTACATTCCATTGCTCTCCATTGCATTCCATATCTCTCCATTCAATTCCACTCCTCTCCATTCCATTCTTTTCCATTCCACTCCACTCCATTCCATCCCTCTCCACTACATTCCATTGTATTCCTTTCCACTCTTTTCCTCACCATTCAACTACAATCCATTCCAATCCTCCCCATTTCATTCCTCTCCATTTCATTCCTCTTCCTTCCATTCCATTCAATTCCTCTCCATTCCTTTCCATTTATTCCGCTCCATTCCATTCCTCTCCATTTCATTGCATTTCACTATATTGCATTCCATTACATTCCTCTCCATTCCATTCCTTTCCTTTCCATTCCATTCCTCTCGATACCATTCCTTTCCATTTCATTCCATTGTTCTCCATTCCATTCAATTCCTCTCAATTCCATTACTCTCCATTCCATTCCTATTCATTCCATTCCTTTCCATTTCATTCCTCTTCATTTCGCTCCAGTCAATTCCTTTCCTTTTCATTTCACTACATTTTATTCCATTCCATTGCATTTCTTCCAATTAATTTATCTCCATTCCAGTCCTTTCAATTCCATTCCGCTCCATTCCATTCCTCTCCTTCCTTAGGTCTCCATTCCAATCCTCTCAATTCCATTCCATTTTAATCCATTACTCTCCATTCCATTCGATTTAATTCAAATCCATCATTCCAATCCATTCCATTCAATACCATTCGACTCCATTCCATTGCATTCCATTGCACTCAATTGAATTCCATTCCATTCAACTCTTCCATTTCTGTCTTCTCCGTTCCATTTTATTGCTCTCCATTCCATTCCTCTCTTCTCCATTCCATTCCTTTCCTATCCATTGCATTCCATTCTATTCAATTCAACCCCATTCTACTCCTTTCCATTCCATTCCTCTCCATTCCATTCCTCTCCATTCTATTCCTCTCTATTTCGTTACTCTCCATTCCCTTTCTTTCCTTTCCATTCCATTCCAATCCATAGAACTCCATTGGATTCAAATCCATTCCACTACTCTCCATTCCAATTCTCTCCATTCCCTTCCATTCCTCTCCATTCATTCCATTCCACTCAGTTCCATTTCACTCCATTATATTCCATTCTATTTCTTTCCATTCCTTTCCTCACCATTCCAGTCCAGTTCAGTCAATTCCTCTCCATTCCATTCCTCTCTATTCCATTTTATTCCCTTTTATACCTCTCCTTTGCATTCCTCTAATTTCAATTCCATTCTTGCCATTCCTTTCCATTCCTTATCATTCCTTCTTCATTCCCTTCTATTCCTCTCCATACAATTCCTATTCACTCCATTACAATCCATTCCATTTCCTTAGATCCCATTCCCCTCCATTCCATTCCACTCCATTCCGTTCCAATCAACTCCAGTCCATTCCCTCCCACTCAACTCCAGTCCATTCCCTTCCTTCCTTTTTCATTCTGTTCCATTCTATTCCTTTCAAATCCATTACTCTCCATTCCATTCCTCTCCATTCTATTCCTCTCTATTCCTTTATTCTCCATTCCCTTTCTTTCCTTTCCATTCCATTCCAATCCATTCCATTCCATTCCATTCTCTCCATTCCTTTCCATTTCATTCTGCTCCATTCCATTACTCCTCATTCCCTTTCTGTCTATTGCATTACATTCCTCTACATTCCATTCTATTCCTTTCTTCAACTGTCCTTTCTTTCTTTCAATTCCCCTGCATTGCATTCCATTCCATGCCATCCCACTTAATTCCATTCCTCTCCATTCCAGACCTGTCCACTCCATTCCATTCTTTTTCATTGCATTCCTATACTTTCCATTCCTCTACATTCCATTCTATTCCATTTTATTCCATTTCTCTCCATTCCATTTGATTGAATTCTATTCTTCTCCATTCCTTTCCATTCCATTCCATTTCTCTTCATTGCATTGGATTCTATTGTTCTCCTTTGCATTCAATTCCATACCACTCTTCTCCATTACATTCCATTTCTCTTCATTCCATTCCACTCTTCTTCATTCCATTCCTTTCTTTTTCTCTCCATTACATTCGTTTCCATTCCATTCCTCTAAATTCCATTCTTTCTTTTTCAATAGATTTCCAATCCTTATCTTTGGATTCCTCTACATTCCATTCCATTCCACTCAATTACGTTCCTCTGCATTCCATTCCTCTCTATTCCATTCCATTCCACTCCATTCCCTTCCATTCCATTCCTTTCTAATCCATTACATTGCACTGCAATCTATTCCATTACATTCCAATGCTTCCAGTATTCTCCATTGAATTCCATTCCTCTCCATTTCATTCCGTTCCATTCCTTTGCATCTCATTGCATTCCAATCAACACAATTTTATTCCTCTCCATTCCATTTCTCTCCATTCCATTCCATTCATTCCATTTCTCTTCATTCCATTTGATTATTTTCCTTTCCTCTCCATGCCTCTCAATGTCATTCCATTCATCTCCATTGGATTCTGTTCCAATCCACTCCTCTCCATTTCGCTTCTCTCCATCCATTCCATTCCATTACTCTGCATTCTATTCCCTTCTTCTACATTCAATTACATATCATTCCTCTTCATTTCCTATCCATTCCATTTCTCTAAGTTCCATTGAATCCCTTTCCATTCCTTGCCTTTCGAATCCTGTAGATTACCTATTTTTCTCTCCATTCAATTCCTCTCCATTGCATTCCAATCCATTCCATACCCCTCCGTTCCATAACTCTCCATTCCATTCCTCTCCATTCCATTCCATTCCATTCCATTCCATTACATTGCAATCCATTCCTCTCCATTCCATTCAAACCTGTTCTATTCCATTCCATTTTACTCCATTTGATAATTCTCCATTCCAATTCTATCCATTCCATTCCAATCCACTCCATTTCATTCCAATCCATTCCTCTCCATTCTATTGCTCTCCATTCCATTCCTGTCAAATCCATTTCTATCTTCCAGTCCATTCATTCAATTCCATTACTCTTCATTCCATTCCATTCCATTCTATTCCTCTCTAATCTTTTCCATTCCATCTTGCTCCTTTACATTCCTCTCCATTTCATTCCTGTCCATTTCATTCCATTCCACTACATTCCATACCATTCCTTTCAATTCCACTGCATTGCATTCCATTACATTCATCTCCATTCCACTCCATTGTACTCCATTCTATTCATCTCCATTCCAATCCATTATATACCTTCGCACTCCTAACTGCTCCATTCAAATCCAGTCCAATCCATTCCACTCCATTCCAATACTCTCCATTCTATTCCTCTCCATTCCAATACTCTCCATTTCATTTCTCTCCTTTACACTCTTCTCCATTCTATTCCTTACCTCTCCATACGTTTCAGTCCATTGTTTTCACCTCAATTTCATTTTACTCCATTCCATTCCTCTACATTCAATTCAATTCCGTTTGTCTCCAATCCATCCCATTCCTCTCCATTCCATTCTATTCTATTTCATTCCATTGCACTACACTCCTTTCCATTCCACTCCCTTCTATTCCATTCCATTCCATTGCATTCCATTCCTTTGCAATCCATTCTGTTTCTCTCCATTCCATTCCATGCCATTCCACTCCGTCCAATCTTCTGTATTCTATCCCATTCCTCTCCATTTCATTCCATTGTATTCCATTCCTCTCCATTCCATTCCATTCCTCTCTATTCTCTTCCATTTTTCTCCATTCAATTTCTCTCCATTCTATTTCTCTCCATTCCATTCCATGCCACTCAATTTCACTCCATTCCTCTAAATTAAATACACTACACACCGTTCAATTTTATTCCATTACACTCCATTCCACTCCTCTCCATTCAATTAATCTCCATTGCATTCCATTCCTCTCCATTCCATTCTATTCAATTTCATTCCTCTCCCTTCTTTTCTATATCATTTCACTCCATTATATTCCTTTCCATTCCATTCTTCTCAATTCTATTTTATTCCTTTCCATTCTTCTGCATTCTATTTCTCTACATTCCATTCCTTTCCTTTTGATTCCTCTCCATTCCATTCTATTCGATTCTATTCCATTCCATTCCATTCTACTCCATTCCATTACACTCCTTTCCATTCCATTCAATTTCTTTCCAATCCATTCCATTCCTCTCCATTCTATTCCATGCTATTCCACTCCGTCCAATATTCTCCACTCAATTCCATTCCTCTGCATTAAATTCCATTGCATTCCTCTGCAATCCATTCCATTCCTATTCACTCCTTTTCATTCCTCTCCATTCCATTCATCTCCGTTCCATTCCATTCAGTTTCACTTCTCTCTTTTCCATTCGATTAAATTCCCTTCCTCTCCATTCCTCCACATTCCATTCCATTCCTCTCCATTGCATTCCATTCCAATCCCCTCCTTTCCGTTTATTTCCATTCCATTATTCCGAATTCCATTGCATTCGTCTCCCTTCCATTCCATCTCATTCCTCTTCATCCCATTCTTCTACATTACATACCTCTAAATTCCATTCCATCTCTTTCCATTCCTTTCCTTTGCTTTCCATTTGATTCTTCCACCTTACCTTCCATTCATCTTCATTCAATTCCTCACCGTTAAATTCCAATCCATTCCATTCTTTTCATTCCATTCTTCTCCTTTCCATTCCACTCCGTTGCATTGTTTTCTATTCCATCACTCTCCATTCAATTCCATTCTCTCCATTCAGTTTCATTCTATTACATTCGTTTTATTTTACTCCTTTAAATTCTTCTCCATTCCATTCCTCCCCGTTCCATACCACTCCTCTCCATTGCATTCCACTCCAGTACTCTCCATTCAATTTCTCACCATTCTATTCCTCTCCATTCTATTTCTCTCAATCCCATTCCTATCATTTCCATTCCATTCGTTTCATATCATTCCATTCCATTCCATTCTATTCCATTCCATTGCATTTTCCATTCCATTCCTCTCCATTCCACTGCATTCCATTCCATTCCATTCCTTTCCATTCCACTGCATTCCATTACAGTCCACTGGATTCAATTCTATTCCACTCTTCTCCATTTACCTACTCTCCATCCCATTCCATTCCATATCATTCCATTCCATTCCATTCCACTCTTCTACATTCCATTCTTTCCTCTCCATTATATTCTACTCCATTTCATTCTTTTAAATTTCTTTCCATCTCTTTCAATACATTTCCATTCCTTACCTTTCAATTCCTCTACATTCCATTCCATTCCTCAGCATTCCATTGAACTCCATTTGATTCAACTCCATTCCACTCCTCTCCATTACATTCCTTTCCATTCCATTCCATTCCTCTTCATTCCATTCATTTCCACTCCAGTCCATTCTCTCAATTCCAATCCATTTTATTCCTTTCCACTCCTTTCCTCTCCATTCAATTCCAGTCCAAACCATACATCTCCGTTCCATTCCTCTCCTTTTCATTCCTCTCCAATACATTCCATTCCATTCCATTCATTCACTCTCCATTCCAATCCATTATTCTCCATTCCATTCCATTTTATTCCTTTCCACTCCTTTCCCCTCCGTTCAATTCCAATCTAAACAATAAGTCTCCATTCCATTTTTTTCCTTTTCATACCTCTCCAATCTATTCCATTCCATTCATTCACTCTCCATTCCAATCCATTCTTCTCCATTCCATTCCATTTCATTGCTGTTCATCCCATTCATTGCCACTCCATTTCTCTAAATTCCATTACATCGCCTTCCATTCCTTTCCATTCATTGCCATCCGATTCTTCTGTATTACCTTTCATTCCTCTCCATTTAATTCCTCTCCATTCCATTCCAATGCATTCCATTCAGTCCATTTCATTCCGTTCCATTCCTTCACTCTCCATTCCATTCCGTCTATGCCGTTCCATTTCCTCTGACTCCATTCAATTCATCTCCATTCCATTCCTCTCCACTCCACTCCACTCCATTGTTTTCCACTCAATCCGGTCCATTCTATTTCTCTAAATTCCATTCCTGTCCATTCCAATCCTCTCTCTTTCATTCCATTCCATTCCATTCTATTCCACTCCATTCCATTCCAATCCTCTGCATTCCTTTCCATTCCATTCTGCTCCATTCCATTCCTTTCCATCCCATTCCTGTCCATTCCAATCCTTTCCACCCCATACCATTCCATTCATTTCCACTCCAGTCTATTCCTTTCCATTCAGTTACTCTCCATTGCACTCCATTCAATTCTTTCCACCCCATTCCATTCCACTCTATTCCATTCCATTCCTATACATTCCACTCCAAAACATTCCTCTCTATTCCATTCCATTCCATTCCACCCCATTCAATTCCTCTCCATTCCTTACGTCTGCATTCCAATACTCTCCATTCCATTCCTTTCCATTTTATTCCATTATGCTCAATTCCATTCAATTCATTTCCATTCCGATTCATTCCATTCCATTCCTCTCCATTCTATTGCATTTGTTTGCACTCCATTGGATTCCATTCCATTCAACTCCTTTTTATTTCTATTCTTTTCTTCTCATTCCCTTAAATTCCATTCAATTCCTCTAAATTCCATTCCTCTCTTCTCCATTCCATTCCTTTTTTTGTCCATTACATGCCTGTCTGTCCATCCCATTCCTCTCTGTCCATCCCATTCTATTCAATTCAACTCGATTCTATTCTTCTTCATTCCATTTCTCTCCATTCCATTGAACTCCATTCGATTCAACGACATTCCATTCCTCTCCATCCCATTGCATTTCTCTCCATTCAAATCCACTCCATTTCATTCTATTCTATTCCTTTCCACTCCTTTCCTCACCATTCCATTCCATTCCAATCCATTACTCTCCATTTCATTCCATTCCTCTCCATTTCATTCCATTCCACTCCTTTCCATTCCATTCCATTCTATTCTATTCCTTTCCTGTCCTTTCTTCACCATTCCATTGTATTCCAATCCATTTCTCTCCATTCCATTCCTCTCAAATCCTTTCCTCTTCAGTACATTCCATTCAATTCCATTCCTTTCCTTTCCTCTCCATTCCATTCCATTCAATTCCTCTCAATTCCATTTTTTCCCTCTCCATCGCATTCCTCTAATTTTAATTCCATTCTTTACATTCCTTTCCATTCCTTACCATTCGATTCCTTCTTCTTTCCCTTCTATTCCTCTCCATACAATTCCTGTCCATTCTATTCCAATCATCCATTCCGTTCCTTATATCCCATTCCTCTCCATTCCATTCCTCTCCATTCCTTTCGTCCACATTCCATTCAATTCCACTCCAATCCATTCTGTTCCATTCTTCTCCATTCTATTCCATTGTGTTCCTTTCAAATCCATTCCTCTCCATTCCATTACTCTCCATTCCATTCCTTTCCATTCCATTCCAAACCATTCCATTCTCTCCATTCCTTTCCATTACATTTGGCTGAATTACATTACTCCCCATTCCATTTATGTCCATTCCTTTCAATTCCATTACATTCCCTTCCATTCCTTTCTTCATCTTTCCATTCCTCTCAATTCCATTCTATTGCATGCCATACCACTTCATTCCATTCCTCTCCATTCCAGGCCAATCCTCTCCGTTCCATTCTTTTCCATTACGTTCCAATACATTCCATTCCTCTCCATTCAATTCCATTCCATTTAATCCATTTATCTCAATTCCATCCAATTGAATTCCATTCTTCTCCATTCCTTTCCATGCCATTCTATTTCTCTCCATTTCATTGCATTCCATTGTTCTCCATTGTATTCCATTCCTTTCCGCTCTTCTCCATTCCCTTCCTATCCATTTCATTCTTTTTCTCTCCATTCCCTTGCACTCTTCTGCACTCCATTCCCTTCCTTTTCTTTCCTTTCCATTCTTCTAAATTCCATTTAGAGGAAACAATCGTTTCCATTCCATTCCTCTAAATTCCATTCCATCTTTTTCAATTACTTTCCAATCCTTACCATTGGATTCCTCTACATTCCATTCCTATCCACTAAATTCCATTCCTATGCATTCCATTCTTCTCTATTCCATTCCATTCCACTTCATTACCTTCCATTCCATTCCTTTGTAATCCATTCCATTCCATTCTTCTCCTTTCCATTCCATTTCATTGCTCATTCCATTCCTTTCCATTTCACTTCTCTAAATTCCATTACATCACTTTCCATTCCTTTCCATTCCTTGCTATCCGATTCCTCTGCATTACCTTCTATTCCTCTCCATTGATTTACTCTCCACTCCATTCAATGCATTCCATTCATTCCATTCCATTCCTTTCATTCCATTTTCTCAAATTCATTCCATTACTCTACATTCCATTCCATTCTATATCATTCCATTTCCTTTGACTCCATTCAACCCTTCTCCATTCCATCCCTCTCGATTCCACTCCACTCCATTGCATTCTACAACATTCTTCTCCATTCTGTTCCTCTAAAATCCATTTCTCTCCATTGCATTCCTCTCTCTTCCTTTCCAATTGCATTTCATTCCATTCCATTCCTCTGCATTCCTTTTTATTCCATTCTGTTCCATTCCATTCCTGTCCATTCCATTCCTTTCCACCCATACCATTCAATTCATTTCATCTCCACTCTATTCCTTTCCATTTAACTACTCTCCATTGTGTTCCTCTACATCCCATTGCATTCCATTCCTTTTCTTTCCACTCCACTCCATTCCACTCTATTCCATTCCAATCCTATCCATTCCACTCCATATCATTGCTCGCCTTTTCATTCCATTCCACTCCACTCCATTTTATTTCTCTCCATTCCTTATGTCTCATTCCAATTCTCTCCATTCCATTCCATTCCATTTTATTCCATTACTCTCCATTCTTTTCCATTCCATTCCATTCCGATACATTCCATTCCATTCCTTTCTATTCCATTCCATTCCATTCCTCTCCATTCCATTGGATCCATATCACTCCACTGGACTCTATTCCATTCAACTCTTTTCCATTTCTATCCTCTCCATTCCATTTTCTTAAATTCCATTCCATTCCTCTCCATTCCATTCTTCCCTTCTCCATTCCATTTCTTTTTTCACCATTACATTCCTTTCCTCCATTCCATTCTATTCAATTCAACTCTTTTCTATTCTTTTCCATTCCATTCCTCTCCATACCATTGAACTCCATTCGATTCAACTCCATTCCATTGCTCTCCTTTCCATTTCTCTCCATTCCATTCCATTCCTCTCCATTCCATTCCAGTCCAGTCCGTTCTATTGCACTCCTTTCCTTTCCATTCTATTCCTTTCCACTCCTTTCCTCATCATTCCATTCCATTCCAATCAATTCCTCTCCATTCCATTCCTGTTTAGTCCATTCCTTTCCATTCCATTCCTTTCCTTTCCTCTCCATTCCATTCCATTCAATTCCTCTCATTCCATTTTATTCTCTGTTTTCCTCTCCATCACATTCCTCTAATTTAAATTCCAATTTTTCCATTCCTTTCCATTCTATTCCTTCTATATTCCCTTCTATTCCTCTCCATGCAATTCCTGTCTATTCTGTTACAATCGATTCAATTTCCTTAGATCCCATTCCTCTCCATTCCATTCCTCTCAATTCCATTCCTCTCCATTCCATTCCACTCCAATTAATTCCTATTCCTTTCTTCTCCATTCTATTCCATTCTATTCCTTTCAACGCCATTCATCTCCATTCTATTCCTCTCCATGCAATTCCTGTCTATTCCGTTACAATCGATTCAATTTCCTTAGATCCCATTCCTCTCCATTCCATTCCTCTCAATTCCATTCCTCTCCATTCCATTCCACTCCAATTAATTCCATTCCTTTCTTCTCCATTCTATTCCATTCTATTCTTTTCAACGCCATTCATCTCCATTCTATTCCTCTCCATTCCATTACTCTCCATTCCATTCCTTTCCATTCCGTTCCATTCCAAGCCATTCCATTCTATTCCTTTCTCTCCATTCCTTTCCATTACATTGTACTTCATTCCATTACTCCCCATTCCATTTCTGTCCCGTCCATTCCATTCCACTAAATTCTATTCCATTCCTTTCTTCATCTTTCCTTTTCTTTCTCTTCCATTCCTCTCCATTCCACTCCATTCCATGCCAATCCACTTCATTGCATTCCTCTACATTCCAGGCCTATTTTCTCTATTCCATTCTTTTCCATTGTGTTCCAATACATTCCAATCCTCTCCATTCGATTCCATTCCATTTTATTTCATTTCTCTCTATTGCATCCGATTGAATTCCATTTTCTCCATTCCTTTTCATTCCATTCCATTTCTCTCCATTTCATTGCATTCCATTTCTCTTCATTGTATTTCATTCCATTCCAATCTTCTCAATTCATTTCCTAACTATTTCATTCATTTTCTCTCCTTTCCATTGTACTGTTCTGCACTCCATTCCCTTCCTTTTCTTTCCATTACAATCGTTTCCATTCCATTACTCTAAATTCCATTCCATCTTTTCCAATTCCTTTCCAATCCTTACCATTGGATTCCTCTATATTCCATTCTAATCCACTCCATTCCATTCCTCTGCATTCCATTCCTCTCTATTCCATTCCATTCCACTCCATTACCTTTCATTATCATTCCTTTCTAATCAAATCGACTGCACTGCATTCCATTCCTTCCATTCCTCTCCGTCCAATGTTCTCCATTGCATTCCATTCCTCTCCATTTCATTCCTTTGCATTCCATTGCATTCTAATTGACATCATTTCATTCCTCTCCATTCCATTCCTCTGCATTACATTCCATTCAATATCATTCCATTTCTCTCCATGCCATTCAATTAATTTCCTTTCTTCTCCAATCCTATGCATGCCATTCTATTCATCTCCATTGCATTCCATTACAATCCACTCCTCTGTATTCCATTCCTCTCCACTCCATTCCATTCCATTACTCTCCAATTCATTCCATTCATCTCCATTACATTCAATATCATTCCTCTTCATCCCATTCCCCTTCAATCCATTCCTATAAACTTCAATCAACCCTCCTCTCCATTCCTTGCCTTCAATTTCCATTACATTCCATTTTCCACTCCATTCAATTCCTTCCATTGCTTCTCCTTTCCCTATTCCTTATTCCTTTTAACCATTCATTCCATTCCTCTCCATGCAATTTTCTTTCCATTCTATTAAAATTTCAATGAACCCCCATCCTCTCCATTCCTTTAAATTTCCCTATTCCTTTCCCCTATTCCATTCAACCCCAAATTTAAATTTCCTTCCTTTCACCCTCCATTGCATTCCACCCACCCCTTTCATTCAATCCAAATTATCTCCTTTCCCTATTCCTCTCCATTCCATTTCTGTCCATTCCATTACTTTTCCAGTCCTTCCATTCCATTCCATTATTCTTCATTCCTTTTCTCTCCATTCCTTTCCATTCATTGTATTCCTTCCATTACTCCCATTCCCATTCTGTCCATTCCTTTCCCTATTCCACTAACATTCCATTCCTTTCTTCATCATCCTTTGCATTCCATTCCATTGCTCTCCATTCCATCCATTCCACTCCATTCATTCTTCTCCATTCCGTTCCTTTATTCCTTTCCATTCTTTTCTCATTCAAACCCAAAGTCCAATTCATTCCTCTCCATTAAATTTCCTTCCATTTTTATTCATCTCCATTCAATCATTGTTCCATTTTCCCATTCCATTCCTTGCATTCCATTCTTCCATTTCTTTTCCTTTTCCTTCATTAAATTCCATTCCTTTCCAATCCCAATTCCCATTTCCTCTCATTCATTCATTTCCTGCTTCCATTGTATTCTTCCATTCCTTCCATTCCTTTTCTTTCCTTCATTTTTCCATTTCATTACACTCAATTCCATTCCTCTCCATTCCTTTCCCCAATCCTTACCATTGATTCCTCTAATTCCATTTCATTCCATTCCATTCCTCTCATTCCATTCCTCTCATTCCATTCCATTCCTCCATTCCTTTTCAGTCATTCCTTTCTATCCAACCCGATTCATTCATTCCATTCCATTTCTTTCCCAAACTCCATTTCATTCCTTTCTCTCATTCATTCCTTTCATTCCATTCATCTCCATTTCATTCCTCTCCATTCCATTCCTCTTTAAATTCCATTCCAATTCTTTCCCAAATTTTCTTTTCCATGCCTTTCAATTTCATTCCTTTTCTTCCCCAATTTCCATATATTCTATTCATCTCCATTGCATTCCTTACATTTCCATCCTCTGCAATTCCATTCCCTCCACTCCATTCCTTTCCATTCCTCTCCATTATTCCATTCTCTATTCACTTTCAATACATTCCTTTCATTCTCATTCCTTTTCATTCATTCCTATAATTCAATCACTTTTTCCTTTCCCTTTTTCTCCATTCCATTCCTTTCAATCCATTCCATTCCTCTCCATTCTTCTCTATTCTTTCTCATTCAATAACTTTTCATTCATTCCTCCCCATTCCATTTCTTTCCATTCTATTCACTTATTGCAATTCCCTCTTTCCTTTATTTTTCCATTCTATTCCTTTTAAATCCATTTGTTTCCTCCCATTTATTCCTCTTCCATTGCATTCCACTCCCCTTTTCATTCTCATCCATTCCATGCCATTACTCTCTCTTCCTTTTCTTCTTCATTACTTCCAATCCATTCCATTAATTCCATTTTTTCCATTCCATTTTTTCCATTTCTTTATTCCATTCATTTCCTCCTTTCCCTCTCCATTCTTTTCCATTCCATTCTATTCCATCTTCCATTCCTTTCATCACCATTCCTTGCATTGCATTCCATTGCTCTCCATTCCATTCCACTCATTCATTTTTCCATTCCTTTCCCCTTCCCTATTCCTTCTTTTCCCTTTCCTTCCTTAAATCCATTCCAATTCTATTCCTTTCCATTCCTTTTCATTGTATTCCTCTCCATTCCATTCCCAAATTCCACTCATTCCTTCCTCTGCATTCCATTCATTCCCAAATTTCTTTCCATTCCTTTCCCGATTAAATTCCATTCCTTTTCCCTCCTTCCATTCCTTCCCAAATTATTCCTTTCCATTTCCATTGCTTTCCCTTTCCATTCCATTCCTTCCATTCCTCTCCATTCCATTTCATTCATTCCATTCCTCTCCATTCCTTTCCTCTCCAATCCATTCACCCATTACATTCCTCTCCATTCCATTTCTTCCATTCCATTCCTCTCCATTCCATTCCTCTTCATTCCATTGCACTCCATTCCATTCTATTCCCCTCCTTACTCTCCAATCAATTCCATTCTACTCCATTCTTTTGCTCTCCATTTCATTCCTTTGCATTCCATTCCATTCCAGTCTATTCCATTCCTGTCCATTCCTTTGCATTCCATATCACTCCTTTGGATTCCATTCCATTCAACTCTGCTCCATTTCTATCCTCTCAATTCCATTCCTTTAAATTCCATTCCATTACTCTGCATTCCATTCCTCTCTTCTCCATTCCATTCCCTTTTTATCCATTATATTGCTCTTTGTACATTCGATTTTATTCAATTCATCTCGATTCTATTCCTTTTCATTCCACTCCTCTCCATTACAGTGAACTCTGTTCGATTCTACTCCATTCCATTGCTCTCCTTTCCATTTCTCTCCATTCCATTCCATTCCTCTCTTTTCCATTCATCTCAATTCCATTCCTCTTCAGTCCATTCCTTTCCATTCATTCCTTTCCTCTCCATTCCGTTCCATTCAGTTCCTCTCAATTTCGTTTTATTTCCCTTTTTTCCTCTCCATTACATTCCTCTAATTCCATTCTTTCCATTCCTTACCACTCCTTAACATTCAATTCCTTCTTCATTCCCTTCTGTTCCTCTCCATACAATTCCTATCCATTCCATTACAATCCATTCCATTTCCTTAGATCCCATTCTTCTCCATTTCATTCCTCTCCATTCAATTCCATTCCACTCCAATCCATTCCATTCCTTTCTTCTCCTTTCTATTCCATTCTATTCCTTTCAACTCCATTCCTCTCCATTCTATTCCTCTACATTCCATTACTCTCCATTCCATTCCATTCTTATTCATTCCATTCCATTCCATTCTCTCCATTCCTTTCCATTACATTCTGCTCCGTTCCATTACTCCCCATTCCATTACTGTTTGCTCCATTCCATTCCACTACATTCCATTCCGTTCCTTTCATCATCTTTCCTTTTCTTTCTATTCCATTCCTCTTCATTCCACTCCATTCCATGCCATTGCACTTCATTTCATTCCTCTCCATTCCAGGTCGATCCTCTCCATTCCATTCTTTTCCATTACGTACCAATACATTCCATTCCTCTCCATTCGAATCCATTCCATTTTATTCCATTTCTCTCAATTCCATCCAATTGAATTCCATTCTTCTCCATTCCTTTCCATTCCGTTCCATTTCTCTCCATTTCATTGCATTCCATTGCTCTCCATTGTATTCCATGACATTCCAATCTTGTCCATTCATTTCCTATCCATTTCATTTCTTCTCTCCTTTCCATTGTACTCTTCTGCATTCCATTCCCTTCCTTTTTCTTTCCATTACAATTGTTTCCATTCCATTACTCTAAATTCCATTCTATCCCTCTAAATTCCATTCCATCTTTTTCAATTTCCTTCCAATCCTTACCATTGGATTTCGTTACATTCCCTTCCAATCCTTTCCACTCCTCTGCATTCCATTCCTCTCTATTCCAATCCATTTCACTCCATTACCTTCCGTTCCATTCCTTTCTAATGCATTCCACTGCATTGCATTTCATTCCATTCCTTTCCTCTCCGTCCAATATTCTCCATTGCATTCCATTCCTCTCCATTTCATTCCATTCCATCCTTTGCATTCCATTACATTCCAATCGACAACATTTCATTCCTCTCCGTTCCATTCCTCTGCATTCCATACCATTCCATAGCATTCAATTTCTATCCATCCATTCAATTAATTTCCTTTCCTCTCCATCCCTATCCATGCCATTCTATTCTTCTCATTTGCATCCCAGTCCAATCCACTCCTCTCCATTCCATTCCTCTCTTATTCCATTCTTCTGCATTCCATTCTATATCATTCCTCTTCTTCCCATCCCTCTCCATTCCATTCCTCTAAATTCCATTCAATCTCTTTCCATTCCTTTCCATTACTTGCCTTTCGATGCCTCTACATTACCTTTTTTCCTCTCCATTCAATTCCTCTCCATGGCATTCCAATCCATTCCGTACCTCTCTATTCCATAACTCTTCATTCCATTCCTCTCCATTCCATTCCTTCCCATCCCATTACTTTCCAATGCAGTCCATTTCTCTCTATTCCACTCAATTATTTTCCATTCTATTCCATTTTACTCCGTTTGATCCTTCTCCATTCCAATCCTATTCATTGCATTCCACTCCACTCCATTTCATCCAATCCAATACACTCCATTTCATTCCTCTCCATTCCATTTCTGTCCATTCCATTTATATCTTCCATTCCATTCCATTAGTCTCCATTCCATTCCAACCCTCTCCATTCCTCTTCATTCATTTCCATTCATTCTGCTCCTTTCCATTCCTCTCCATTTCATTCCTGTCCATTTCATTCCATTCCACTCCATTCCATTCCATTCCTTTCATCACCACTCCATTGCATTCATTCCGTTGCTCTCCATTCCAATCATTTCTCTTCATTCCATTCTTATCCATTCCATTCCACTCTATTCCTTTTTACTCCTTTCCTCTCCATTCAAATCCAGTCCAATTCATTTCTCTCCATTCCAATCCTCTCCATTCTATTCCTCTCCATTCCAATCATTCCATTCCATTTCTCTCTATTCCATTCCTCTCCTCTCCATTCAATTCCATTTCTTTCCATTCCATTTGATTAAATTCCTTTCCTCTCCACTCCATTCCATTCCTCTCCATTCCATTCCTTTCCTGCATTCCATTGCATTCTTTTCCATTCCTTTCCATTCCATTCCTTTCCCTTCTATTCCATTTCATTACACTCAATTCCATTCCTCTACATTCCTTTCATCTCCATTCCATTCATCCATTACATTCCTCTCAATCCCATTTTATTCCATTCCATTACTCTCTATTCCATTCCTATCCATTCCATTCCATTCCGTTCCTCTTCAATCCATCCCATTTCTCTCCAATCCATTCTATTCTATCCCATTCCATTCCATTCCACTCCATTTCATTCCAGTCCAATACATTCCTCTCCATTCCGTTCCTCTCTATTCCATTCCTCTTCATTCCATTCCATTCCAATGAATTCCTTTCCTTTCCTTTCCTTTCCATTCCATTCCATTCTTCTCAATTCCATTTATTCAATTTCATTCCTCTCCATTGCATTCCTCTAAATTCTTTCCATCTCTTTCCATACCTTTCCATTCCTTACCACTCAATTCCTCCAATTTTCCTTCAGTTTCTCTCCATACAATTCCTGTCCATTGCTATCCAATCCATTCCATTTCTCTAGATTCCATTTCTATCCATTCCAATCCCATCCATTCCTTTCCTTTCAATTCCATTACTCTCCATTCTTTTACATTCCCCTTCATTCCATTCCATTCTACTACAATCCATTCCCCTCCATTCCATTCCTCTCCATTCCATTTCTCTCAATTTCATTCCCCTACACTCCATTCCTTTCCTTTCCTTTCTTTTCCATTATACTCCATTCTGTTCCCTTCCATTACATTCCTCTCCATTCTATTCCTCTCCATTACATTCCTCTCCATTCCTTTACTCTCCCTTCTATTCTTCTCCTTTCTATTCCTTTCCAAGCCATTCCATTCCTTTCCTATCCTCTCTATTCTTTTCCATTCAATTCTGCTCCTTTCCATTCCTCCCCATTCCATTTCTGTCCATTCCATTCCACTACATTCCATCATTCCATTCCAATCCTTTTGTCAACTTTCTTTTCCTTTCTAATCCGTTCCTTTCCATTTCATTCCCTCCATTCTATTCCACTCCATTCTATGTGATTCCACTTCATTCCATTCCTCTCCATTCCATGCCATTACACTCTGCTCCATTCTTCTCCATTATGTTCCAACCATTCCATTCCTCTACATTATTTCTCTCCTGTTTTTTTTTTTTCTAATGCCATTCCATTCCATTCCGTTCCATTCATTTGCACTCCGCTCCATTCCATTCCATTCAATTCCATTGCATTCCACTCCATTCCATTCCTTTCTATTCCTTTCAATTCCATTCCACTCCATTCCATTCCGTTCCATTCCATTGCTCTCCATGCTATTCCATTCCATTCCATTACACTCCACTGCATTCCATTCCTCTCTGCTCCATTCCATTCCATTCCTTTCCATTTCATTCACCTTCATTCAATCCTTTCATACTTATTCAATCCTTTTATACTTATTTTAACTAACAATTTATTTTAGTTTATTACTACCATTCACATTGTACAATTGGCCTTACTATCTTGGAAGGTACAGGGGATTAATTCTATCTCAAGGTGATTATTTTTTTCCTAATGTCTTTTCAATAAATCCTGCTTTCAAAAAAAAATGTACTAAAAACTTAAATGTCAAGCCTGAAACCATAAAAACAGGATTAAGAATACAATTTTAAGCCAGGCTCGGTGGCTCAGCCTGTAATCCCGCGCCTTTGGGAGGCTGAGGTGAGTGAATTGCCTGAGCCCGCAGGTTCGAGACCCGCCTGGGCAGCAAGACCTCATCTCTACAATAAATTCAAAAAAAAAAAATCAGCTGGGTGTGGTGGCACATGCCTGTAATTCCAGCTACTCGGAAGGCTGAGGCGGAAGGATCACCGGAGCCCAGCATGTCGAGGCTGCAGTGGCCGGGAGCGGGCACTGCACTCCAGTCTGGGCGACAGAGTGAGACTCCAACTCAAAAAAAAAAAAAAATACAATTTTGTGTTTTTAATAAGAGACCTCTCTTAATTTCTTCATTTATGTGTGTATATATATATATTTAAAACTTTTTTCCATATTTAATTTAGCATTTTAGTTATATATAAATATACATAATCCATGCAGCGAGAGATCATTTATGTATTTATGATGAAAATCATTAAATAATGGTAAAAAATATTGTATACTCCAGGAAAATACAGCAATCCTAAACTTATGTGCACTGAATAACTTAGTACAAAGTACATAAAGGAAATATTTATAAACTCACAAGGACGTAGTGACATACCCACCATCTCATTGTAATGTTTTAAAACTTTAGTAATTGCCCAACCAAGTATATCATAAAACCAATGAAACTACAGATAATTTGAAAAGTATACTTATTAAACTTGATCAAATTAATTTATAGAGCATTCAATCCCAAAATTAAAGAATGCATTATTTCAATTATAGCTAGAAAACGCATCAAAATAGTTTGTGTTTCATATAGTGCATAAAAAAAAACCTCACTGTATTTCTGAGCAGTGACAACACCCAGTTTATAAGGTAAACTAGAATATTTTTACAAGTAAAAAGTAGTAAAAATACTACCTAAAATTTATGCAGGTTTCTATTAGTGTAGTATTTAGAAAAGTATTTATAGTTGTAAATACCTACATTAGGATAAAGAAAAAAATAATAAACTAAGTACCTTCACAAGTTAGAAAAAAATAAGAAAATAAAGCTAACAGAAGAAGAAATAAGAAAATAATAAAGAGAAATT